>JAIUJO010000720.1:5000-32500 GCA_023846275.1 Vanilla planifolia
TCTTCCTCTTCTTCTTCTTCTTCTTCTTCTTATTTTTCTTCTTCTTGTTATTCTTCTTCTTCCTCTTCTTCTTTTTCTTCCTCTTCTCCTTCTTCTTCTTCCACTTCTTATTTTTCTTCTTCTTCTTCTTCTTCTTCTTCTTATTCCTCTTCTTCTTCATCTTCTTCCTCATCTTTGTATTCTACTTGTTCTACTTCTTCCTCATCTTCCTCTTCTTCTTTTTCTTTTTCTTCATCTTCTTCTTCTTCTTCCTGCTCTTCTTCTTCTTCTTCTTCTTCTTCTTTTCTTTTTCTTCTTCTTCCCTTTCTTTTTATTATTAATCTTATTAATTTTATTTTTATTATTATTATTATTATTATTATTATTGTTCATATTTTTCTTCTTCTTCCTCTTCTTCTTTGTCTCCTTCTCCTTCTCCATCTTCTCCTTCTCCTTTTGCTTCTTTTTCTCCTATTCCTACTCCTCCTTTCCTTCTCCTTAACCATCTCCTTCACCTTCTTCTTCTCCTTGTCCTTTTTCTACTTCTTCTCCTCCTTCTTGTCCTCTTGCTCTATTCCTTCTTCTTCATCTTCTTCTTCTTCCTTCTTTCTTCTTTCTTCTTTCTTATTTCTTCTTTCTTCTTCCTTCTTCCTTCTTCCCTTATCTGACATCCTTCCTTTTTCTTCCTTCCTCCTTTCTTCTTTATTCATCCTCTTGTTCTTCTTCTTCTTGTTCTTGGTTTTTGACTTCTCCTTATCAATTTCTTCTTCTTCTTTCTACCTCCTTCCATCTTCCTTTTTCCTTCTCCTTAATCCCTATTCTCGAATCCTTAAACTCTAAACCATCCTTAATTTCTAACCCCTATTTTTTAATCCCTAACTTCTAATCCCTAATCTCTAATATTTAAACTTTAATCTATAATACCTAATCCCTAATCCCTAATCTATAATCCACAATCTCTAATCCTTAATCTCTAATCCCTCATCTATAATCCTTCATCATTAATCCCTAATCCTAGATCCTAATCCCTATCTTCAATCTTAATCTCTAATCATGAATCCTACATCCTTAATCTCTAATCTCTAACTCTAAAAATGTAATATGTAATCGTAAATTTCTAATCTCTAATCCTTAACCAGTATTAAATAGTCCCTTATTATTAATACCTATATCTAATCCTTAATCATTAATCTCTTTATCCATAATCCCTAATATCTAATCACTAATCATTAATCCTTAATCTCTTTTACTTATTTTCTAATCCCTACTCCTTAATCCCTAATACCTAATCTTTAAACCCTAAACCCTAATTGCTAACTCCTAAACCCCTAACCACTAATCTCTAATATCTAACTCATAATCCTCAATTCTTCCCTCCATAATCTTTAATCCACACTTAATTATCCTTAATCAATAATCCTTCCTTTCCTAATCCTCAATTCTTAATCCAAAGCCCTAATCCCTAATCCTTAATGAGACTCTTCATCCTCTTTTTCTTCTACATCTTCTTCTTCTTCTTCTTCTTCTTCTTCTTCTTCCTCTTCTTCCTCATCTTCCTCTTCTTCCATATCTTCCTCTTTTTCTTCTTTTTCTTCTTCTTCCTTCTCTTCCTATTCTTCTACTTTTTCTTCTTCTTCTACTTTTCTTCCTCTTCTTCCTTGCCTTCTTCTTCTTCCTCCTCATCTTTTTCCTTCTCTTCTTCTTCTTCATCATAATCTACTTCTTCTACTTCTTTGTCTTCTTCTTCTTCTTCTTCATGTCCTTCTACTTCTTCTTCTTCTTCTTCTTATTCTTCTCCTTCTTCTTCTTCCTCTCCTTCCCCTTCTTCATCTTCCTCTCATTCAATCTCTCTTCTTCTTCTTCTACATCTTCTTCTTTTTCTTCTAATTCTTCTTCGTCATCTTCTTCTTCCTCTTCTTCATTTGTATCTTCTTCTCTTCTTTGTGTACCTCTTGTTTTTTTTAATCTTCCTCTTTGTCTTCTTCTTCCTTTTTTTCTACTTCTCAACCTTCTTCTACTTCTTCTTCTACTTACTCTTCTCCTTTTTCTTCTTCTTCTTTGTCACTTTCTCTGCCTCCTTCTTCTTCATCTTCTTCTTCTTCTTCCTCCTCCTCCTCTTCTTCTTCTTCTTCCTCTTATTCTTATTCTTACTCTTCATCTTCTTCTTCTTCTTCTTATTCTTATTTTGATTCTGCTTCCTCTTCTTCCACTTCTTCATCTACCTCTTCTTCTTCTTTTCTTCTTCTTCTACTTCTTGCTCTTGTTCTTCTACTTCTTCCTCTTCTTCTACTTTTTACACTTTTTCTTCCTCTTCCTCTTCTTCTTATTCTTTGTCTTCTTCTTCTTCATCATCTTCTACTTCTTCTTCTTTCTTTTCTTCTTCCTTTTCTTTCTCTTGTTCTTCTTCATCTTCTTCTTCTTCTTCTTCTTCTTCTTCTCTTCTTCTTTTTCTTTTTCTTCATGATCTTCTACTTCTTTTTCTTCCTCTTCTTTTTCTTCTTCTAGTTTTACTTTTTCCTCTTCTTTTCCTCTTCTTTTACATCTTCTGCTTCTTTTTCCTCTTCCTCATCTTCTTCTACTTATCCTCTTTCTACTTCTTCTTCTTCTTCCCGTTCTATTTCTTCTACTACTTATTCTTTTCCTTCTTCTTCTTCTATTTCTTCCTTTTCCTCTTTTTCTGCTTCTTCATCTTTTCTTCTTCTTTTATTCTTATTATTCTTCTTCTTCATCACCATCTTTTTCTTTCACCTCTTCTTCTACTTCACCGTCATCCTCTTCTTCCTCTACCACCTCACCTTCTTCTCTTTCTTCTTATTCCTATTATTCTCCACTTTCATTTTCTTCTTCTTCTTCTTTTTCATCATCTTCTTCTTCTTCTTCTTCCTCCTCTTCTTATCCTTCTTCTTCTTCTTCTTCTGCTCTTCTTCTTCTTCTTCTTCTTCTTCTTCCTCCTCTTCTTCTACTTCTTCTTCCTCTTCTTCCTCTTCTTCTTCTTCTTATTCTTCTTCTTCTTCTTGTTCTTCTTCCTCTTCCACTTCTACTTCTTCTTCTTTTACTTCCTCCCCTTCTTCTACTTCTTCTTCTTCATCATCTTCATCTTCCTCTTCTTCTTCTTCCTCTTCTTCTTCTTCGTCGTCATCTTCTTCTTCTTCTTCTTCTTCTTCTTTTTCCTCTTCTTCTGCTTCTTCTTCCACTTCTTCTTCTTGCTCTTCTTCTTCCTCTTCTTTCAATTCTTCTTCTTCCTCTTCTTCGTCAACTTCATCTAATTCTTCTTCCTCTCCTTCTTCCCCTTCTTCTTCTTCTTCCTCCTCTTCTTCATCTTCCTCCTCATCTTCTTCTCCTTCTCTTACCACTTCTTCCTTATATACCTTTTGTTCTTCTTCTTCTTCTTCTTACTCCTTAATCTTTACTCCCTAATCCCTAATCCTTAATCCCTAAACCTTTACCCATAATTTCTAATCCATAATCCCTAGTCCTTATTTCCTAAACTTTAATCCTTAATCTGTCACACCTAATCCCTAATCCCTCCATCCTGACTCATTAATCCCTAATCCCTTACTCCTAATTGTAAAATCCTAATTCATCTCTTCTTTCTCTTCTTCTTCTTATTCCTCTTCTTTCTCAACTTCCTCTTCTTCTTTTTGTTCTTCTTCTTCCTCTTCACTTTCTTCTTTTTCTTCTTATTCTCCTTCTTCTTCTTCTTCTTCCACTTCTTCTTATTCTTCTCTTTCTTTTCCTTCTTCATTTTCTTCTTCTCCTCCTTCCTCTTCTTATTCTTCCCTCTCTTCTATGTCTTTTTCTGCTTCTTCTTTTCTTGCTCTTCTTCTGCCTCTTCTTCGTTTCTTCTTCTTCCACTTCTTCTTTTTCCTTTTTTTTCTTCTTGTTATTTTTATTCTTATTCTTCTTCTTCTTCTTCTCCCTCTTCTTCTTCTTCCTCTTCTTCTTCTTCTTCAAGTTCTTCTACTTCTTCTTCTTTTTCTTCTTCTTCTCCTACTACTTCTTCTCCTTCTTCTTCTTTTTCTGCTTATTTTATTTCTTTTTCATTTTCATCTTCTTCTTTTTCTCTTTCTTCTTCTTCTTCATCTTCTTCTTCTTCTTCTTTTTCTTGCACTTCTTCTTCTTCTTCTTCTTCTCTTCGTGTTTTTCTTCTTCTCTTTTTGTTGTTGTTCTTCTTCTTCATCTACCACTTCTTCTTTTTCTTCTTCTTCTTCTTCTTCTTTTTCCTCTTCATCTTCCTCTTCTTCTTCTTCTTCTTTTTCCTTCTTCTTCTTCCTCTACAACTTCTTCACCTTCTCCGTCTCCTTCTTCTTACACTTCTTCTTCTTCTTCCTTTTTCATCTTCTTCTTCTTTTTCTTTTTTTTCTTCTTTTACTTCTTTTACTACTTCTTCTTCTTCTTTCTCCTCCTCTTCTTTTTCCTCCTCTACTTCATCTTTTTCTTCCTCTTCTTCTTCTTCTTCTTCTTCTTCCTATTCTTCTTTTTCTTCCTCTTCTTCTTTTTCCTCTTCTTCTTCTTCTTCTTTTAAAACTTATTCTTCTTCTTCTGCTTTTTCTTCCTTTTCTTCTTGTTCTTGTTCTTCTTTTTCTTCTTCTTCTTCTTCTTCTTCCTCTTCTTCTTCTTCTTCTTTGACGTCTTCTGGTTTTTCTTCTTCTTCTTCTTATTCTTATTCTTCTTAATTCAATTCTTTTTCTTCTTCTTCCACTTCTCCTTCTACCTCTTCTTCCAATTCTTTCTCTTCTTCTTCTTCTTTTTCTTCATCCTCCTCATCTTCTTCTACGACTTTTTCCATTTAGTTTTTCCTCTCCTACTTATTTTTCTCCTTCTCCTCGAGCTTCCTCTTCTAGTTCTTTCTCTTTATTTTCTTCTTCTTCTTCTTCATCCACATTGACTTAATTTTTTTCTTCTTATTCTCATTGTCATTCTTCTTCTTTTTCTTCTTCATCATTATAATCTGCTTCTTCTTTTACTACTTCTTCCTCTTCTTTTTCCCTAATCATCAATCCATTCCAAATCCCTAATACTTAATCATTAATTTGTAATCCCTAATCCCTAATCTTTATGCCTATTTCTTATGCTCTTATCGCTACTCCCTAATCCTTCATGTCTAAACTCAAATCGCTAATTACTAATCCATAATCTCTAATCCTTAATGATAAATCTCTAATCACTAATCCTTTTTCCCTAATGCCTAATCCCTAAGCTCACCCTCTCTAAGCCCTAATACCTAATCAATCTCTTCTTCCTTTTCTTCTTTTACTTCTTATTCTCCTTCTTCTTCTTCTTCTTCTACCTCACCTTATCCTTGTCTTTCTTCCTCCTCTTCTTCCACTTCTTCATCTTCCTCTTCTTTTACTTCTTCTTCTTCCTATTCTTCTTCTTCTTCGTCTTCTACCTTTTCCTCTTCTTCTTCTTCTTCTTCTTCTTCTTCTTCTTCCTCTTTTTCATCTTCTTCTTCTTTTTTGTCTTCTTCTTCCCCTACCCCTTTTCCTGTGCTTCTTCTTCTTCTTCTTCTTCTTCTTCTTCCTCTTCTTCTTCTTGTTCTTGTTCTTCTTTTACTTCTTCTTCTTCTTCTTCTCTATCTTTTTCTTCTTTCTCCTCCCTTTTTTTCTTCTAGTTCATCATCATCTTCTTCTTCTTCATAATTTCTTCTTCTTTTCTTCTATTTCTTCTTCTTCTTCATCATCATCTTCCTCTTCTTCTTCTTCCTATTTTTCTTTTTCCTCTTAATGTTCTTCTTCTACTACTACTACTATTACTACTACTTCTTCTTCACCTTCTTGTCCTTCTTCATCTTCTTACTCTTATTCATCTTCTTCTTCTTCCCCTTCGTTCTCTTCTTCTTCTTCTTCTTTTTCTTTTTCTTCTTCTTCTTATTCTTATTCTTCTTTTTTTCTTCTTCTTCTTCTCCTCCTCCTCTTCCTCCTCCTCCTTATTCTTCTCTTCTCTTTCTTTTTCCTCTTCTTCTTCTTCTTCTCCAGCTTCTTCTTCTTCTTCTTCTTCTTCCTCCTCCTCTTATCCTTCTTCTTCTTCCTCCTCTTAGTCTTCATTTTCTTCTTCCACTTCTTCTTCATCTTCTTTTACTTCTTCCTCTTCTTCTTTTTCTTCTTCTTATACCCTAATCCCTAATCCATGATGTCTAATACCTAAACCTTAATGTCTTATCATTATTCCTCAATTTTTAATCTATAATCTGTAATCTCTTTAATCCCTATTCCCTAATACTTAATCCCTAATCCCTAATCATTAATCCTTATAACCTAATCATTAATCCATGATCATTAATCATAAATGCATGTCCTTATAATCTTTAATCCTTAATCTCTAATCTAAAATCCTATATCCTAAATTGCTAATCTCTAATCTCTAATCTTTAATCCCAAATCTGTAGTTTGTAATCCCTATTGCATAATACCTTATCCTTAATTGTTAATCCTTAGTCATTAATCTTTAATCCATGATCTATATTCCTTAATCCCTTAATCCTTAACGCCTAACTCTTCATCCCTAGACTTTATTCTTTAATCCTATTCCTTAATCCTTAATCCCTAAGTCCTAATCCCTAATCCACAAACCTTAAAACTAATCACTAATCCTTAATCAATAATTCCAAAACCTTAAACCATAATCCCTAATCTCTAATTCTTAACCCCAAATTCTTAATCCATCTTTAACCCCTAATCATAAATCCATAATACATATACTTTAATCCATCCCTCCCTAATTCATAATCTAATTTCTTCTTCTTCTTCTTCTTCTTCATATGCTTCTTATTCATATTCTTCTACATCTTCTGCTTTTTCTTCTTCTAGTTGTTGTTCTTCTTCTACTTCTCGTTTTTCTTCTTTTCTTTCTTCTTCCTCTTCTACTTCTATTTCTTCTTCTTCTTCTTATACTACTACTACTACTATTGTTTCTTCTTCTTCTTCTCTTATTCTTTTACTTATTCTTCTTCCTCTTCTTTTCTTCTTCTTCCTCTTCTTCTTCTTCTTCTTCTTCCTCTTCTTCTTCTTCTTCTTTTTTCCTCTTCTTCTTCTTCTTCTTCTTTGTCTTCTTCATCTTGTTCTTCTTCTTCCTATTCTTGTTCTTTTTTTCCTACTTCTCCTCCTCCTCCTCCTTCTTCATCTCCTCTCCTTCTTCTTCTTCCTCTTCTTCTTCTTCTTCTTCTTTACTTCTTCTCCTTCTTCCTCTTATCCTTCTACTTCTTGTTCTTCTTCTTCTTTCCCTTCCTCTTCTTTTTCTTCTTCCACTTCTTCTTCTTCTTCTTCTTCTATTTCTTCCTCTTCTTCTTTTTCTTCTTTTTAATCTTTAATCCCTATTCAATAATCCCAAATACCTAATCCTTAATCTATAATCCCTCATTCTTCCCTCACTAATCATTATTCCATTAATCCATAATCTCTAACCTCCACTCCCTATACCCTAATCTCAAATCCTTAATCTCTAAATATAAATCCTTAATCTGTAATGCCTAATCGTTAATCCTTAACTCCTAATCCTTAAATTGTAATCTGTAATCCCTAATCCTTATTTCTAATCCCTTGTCCCAAAACCTTATTTTGTTAGCCCTATTCCCAAAACCCTCATCCTTCATCCTTTATCTCTAATCCTTTTATCATAACCCTAATTCTTATTTCTTAATCTCTAATCCTTAATCGTCAATTCCTCTTCTTCCCTTTCCACTTCTTCTTCTTCTTATCTTCTTCTTCTTCTTCTTCTTCTTCTTTTTCTTCTTCTTTTTCTTCTTCTTTTTGTTCTTATTCTTCCTATTCTACTACTTGTTCTTCTTTTACATCTTCTTCTTCTTTTCCTTCTTCTTGTTTTTCTTCTTCTTCTTCATCATCATCATCATCTTCTTCTTCTTCTTCTTCATCTTCTTCTTCTTCCTCGTCTTCTACTCCCTCTTCTTCCTCTTCTTCCTTTTCTTCTTTTTCCTCTTCCTCTTCCTTCTACCTATTCGTCTTCTTCATCCTCTTTTTCCTCTTCTTCCTCTCCATCTTTGGCCTCTTCTTCTTCTTCATATTCTTCTTCTTGCACTTCTTCTTCTTCTTCTTCCTCTTCTTCCTCCTCCTCTTCTTCTTCTTCTTCTTCTTCTTCCTCCTCCTCTTCTTCTTCTTCTTCCTCTTCATCTTCTTCCTCTTCTTCATCATCATCATCATCATTTTCTTCTTCTTCTTTCTCTTCTTCTTCTTCCTCCTCGTCTTCCTCCTCCTCCATCATCATCATCTTCTTCTTCCTTCTTTCTTATTTCTTCTTTCTTGTTTCTTCTTCCTTCTTCCTTCTTCATTCCTCCTTCCTTCTTCCTTCTTCCTTCTTCCTTCCTTCTTCCTTCTTCCTCCATCCTTGTTCCTTCTTCGTTCTTCCTTTTTCCTTCTTTTTTCCTCTTTCTTCTTTCTTCTTTCTACTTTCTTCTTTCTTTTTTCTTGCTTCATCTTCCTTCTTTCTTCCTCTTTCTTTCTCCTTCTAATTCTTCATCTACCCTTCTTCTTCTTCTTCTTCTTCTCCTACTTCAACTTAATCCTTAATCTCTTATCCCATTCATCCCTAATCTTTTATTTGTAATCCCTAATCTCTCCTTCTTTAATCTTTAATCCGTAAGGCCTAATCCCAAAGCCCAAATCTGTAGTCCCTAATAACCAAATACCAAAGCCCAAATCTTTAATACCATATCTATCCTTGCTCCCTAATCCATAATCCCTAATCCCTAAACCCTAATGTGTAATCCCTATTCCTTAATCGCTAATCCATAATCCTTAATCGCTAATCCTTAGTCGCTAATCCCTAATCCCTAATACCTAATCCCTAATAATTAATTCCTGATCCCTAATAATTAATACCAACTCCCTAATTCTTAATCCATAATCCTTAATCATAAATACCTATCATCATAATCTCTAATCCCTAATCTCTAATCTAGAATCCCATATCTTGAATCGCTAATCTCTGATCTCTAATCTTTAATCCCAAATCTCTAATTCATAATCCTTAATACATAATCCCTTATCCCTAATCCTTAATCCTTAGCCATTAATCCTAAGTCCTTGATCTATATTCCCTATTCCTTTAATCCTTAATCCCAAATCCTTAATCCCTAATTCTTAATCCCTAGACTCTATTCCTTAAGCCCTATTCTTTAATCACTAATCCCTAATCCATAAACCATAAAATGAATTGCTAATCCTAAATAAATAATTCCTAAACTCTAAACCTTAATCCCTAATCTTTAATACTTGACCTTAAATTCCTAATACATCTTTAATCCCTAATCATAAATCCATAATACAAGATCTTTAAGCCATCCCTCCCCTATTCATAAACTATTTTCTTCTTCTTTTGCTTCTTATTCAGATTCTTCTACTTCTTCGTCTGATTCTTCTTCTCCTTATTCTAGTTCTTCTTCTACTCCCTCTTTTTTTCTACTTTTCTTTCTTCTTCCTCTTCTACTTCTATTTCCTCTTCTTCTTCTTCTTCTTCTTCTCCTATTCTTCTACTTCTTCTTCCTCCTCTTCTTTTTCTTATTCTTTTTCTTCTTCTTCTTCTTCTTCTTTCTTCTTCTTCTTCTTCTTCTTCTTCTTCCTCTTCTTTTTCCTCTTCTTACTCTTCCTCTTATTTTTCTTCTTCTTTTACTTCTTCTTCCTATTCTTGTTCTTCTTCTTTTTTTATCTTCTTCTCCTCCTCGTCGTTCTCTTCCTTCTTGTCCTTCTCCTTACCATCTTCTTCTTCCTCTTCACCTTCTTCTTCTTCTTGAACTTCTTCTTCTTCTTCTACTTCCTTTGATCCTTCTTGTCCTTGTTCTTCTCTTTCTTCTTCTTCTTCTTCTTCTTCATAATACTTAATCCCTATTTCTTAATCCCTACACCTTAATCCCTCCCTACCTTATCTTTTATTACAAATATTTAATATGCAATCCCTAATCCATCTTTTCTTGATCCCTAGTCCTTAATCCCTAATCTCTAATCCTTTAGCTTAATCCATAATCCCTGATCCTTAACCTCTAATCCTTAATTCAACCTTAATCCCTAATACATAATCCTTAATCTTTAATCTTAATCCTTAAAACTTGATCCCTAATACCTGATCCCTAATACCTAATAACTAATCTGTAATCCATAATTCCTAATCACAAACCACTAATCCTTAATCTCTAATTCTTAATCCCTAATCACTAATCCCTCATCCTAATCATAATAACTTAATCTTCAATTCCTAATCTTTAATCTCAAATTCATAATCTTGAATCCAAATCTCTAATCATTAATCTCTATCCTTAATCCCAATAATCTTTATTCTCTAATTTCTAATCCCTAATCCTAAATCCTTAATACTTTATCCTTAGCATGTAATCCCTTAATTCCTAATCCTTAATTATTAATCTCTTCAGCTCAAATCCTTAACCCTAATCTCTAATCCCTAATCCTTAATCTTGAATTCCTTTTACTTATTCCTCAATCCCTAATACTTAATTTCTAATCCTTAATCCCTAACCCTTAATCCTTCATTTATAATCCTTAATCCCTAACACCTAACCTGATATCCTCAAAACTTTATCCTTAATCCCCAGTCCCTAACCTTTAATCCTTAATCACTTCTTCTTCCTCTTCTTTTTCATTTACTTCCTCTTCCTCTTCTTCTTCTTCTTCCTCATCATCCTAATCTTCCACTTCTTCTTCATTTTCTTCTTCTTCCTCTTCTTCTTCTTCTACTACTACTACTTCTTTCTCCTCTTCTTCTTTTTCTTCTTCTTCTTTTTCCTCTTATTCTTCCTCTTCTTCTTTATCTTCTTCTTCTTCTTCTACTACTTTTTCTTCTTTCTCTTCTTCTTCTTCTTATTCTTTTTCTCCAATTTCTTCTTTTCTTGTTTTTCTTCTTCCTCTTCTTCTTTCTCTTCTTCTTCTCCTTCTTCTTCTTACTATTAATATTATTATTATTTTATTTCTTCATCTTTTTCTTCTTATTATTCTTATTCATCTTCTTTTTCTTCTCTTTCTCCTTCTTCTTCTTCTTCTCTTTCTCCTTATCTTTAGTCTTCTCCTTCTCCTTCTACTTTTCCTTCTTGTTCTTCATCTCCTTCTCCTCCTCCTCCTCCTCCTTCTACTTCTTTTTCTACTACTACTACTTCTTTCTTCTTTCATCTTTCTTCTTTCTTCTTCCATCTTCCTTCTTCCTTCCACTTTCATTCCTCCTTAATTCATTCTTCCTTCTTTTATTTTCTTTCTTTCTTCTTTTTTCTTTATTCCTCCTCTTCCTCTTCCTCTTCTTCTTCTTCTTCTTCTTCTTCTGCTTATTCCTCCTCCTCATCTTCTACTTCTTTGTCCTACTTGATCCTTAATCCATAATCTATAATCCATAATTAATAATCCCTAATCTCTAATCTCCAATCCTTAATCTCTAATCCCTAACCATTAATCATTAATCCATATTCTCTAATCCCTTATCCCTATTCTAAAATACCTAATAGTTAATCCTAAATCCCTAATCACTAATCTCTAATCCATAATGCCTATTCCTTAATCCATAATCTTTAATTCTAAATTTTTAATCTTTAATAATTATTCTTTTAATCTTTATCCTTAATCCCTAAATCCATAATCCTTAATCATCAATCTTTTCATCTTTAATCCCTAATTCTTAATCCTTAATCCCTAATTCATGTTACTTATTCCCCAATTCTAGCTTCCTCATCAATAATCCTTAATCCCTAATTGCAAATCCCTAATCCTTAATCCTTAATCCATAACCCTAATGCCTAATAACCAATCGTTGGCTCCCTAATCCTAAATCCCTAATGCCTAATCTCTTATCCCTAATCCCTCCCTCCTAATCTGTAACCTATAATCCCTAATCCCTTCATCCTTAATTTGTAATCCCTAACCCTTCTCTTTTTCTTTTCCACTTCTTTTCTTCCTCTTCTTCTTCCTCTCTTCTTCCTCTAGTTCCTCTTCTCTTCTTGTTCTTCTTCTTCTTCTTCAAGTATTTCTTTTTCTTGTTGTTGTTCTTCTTCTTCATTTTCTTCTTCGTCTTCCTCTTCGTCTTCTTCTCCTTCTTCTTCTTCTATTTCTTCTTCTTCTTCTGTTTCTTCTTCTCCTTCTTCTTTTCTTATTCTTCTTATTCTTCTTCTTCTTCCTCTTGTTCTTGTTTTTCATCATCATCATCAGCTTCATCTTCTTCTATTTCTTCTTCTTCTTCTTCTTCTCCTAATTCTTCTTCTTCTTCTTCTTCTTCTCTTTATCTTTCTCCTTCGCTTTCTTCTTCCCTTTCTCCTTCTCTTACTCATTCTCCATCTACTTGTCCTTCTCTTTCTCCATCTGCTTCTTCTTCTCCTTCTCCATCTCCTACTCCTCCTCTTCCTCCAACTTCTCCTTCTCCTTGTTCTTCTTGTTCATCTTCATCATCTTCTTTCTTCTTTCTTCATTCTTCTTCTTCTTTCTTCTTTCTTCTTTCTTCTTCCTTCTTCCTTCTTCATTCTTTCAACATCATTCCTTCTTCCTTCTTCCTTCTGCCTTCCTTCTTCCCTCTTACTTCTTCCTTCTTCTTTTTTTCTTCCTCTTCTCCTTCTTCTTCTTCTTCCTCTTCTTTTTCCTATTTTTCTCCTTCTTTCTCCTTCCTTCTTCTATCTCCCTAATCCTTAATCCCTAATCCCTAATCCATAATCCTTAATCCCTATTCCTTAGTCTATAACTAATCTCAATTTATTAATCTTTAATCTCTAACCTTTAATCCATAATCTCTAATCCCTTAAATCTAATCCCAAATCCTTAATTCCTAATCCTTAATTCCTAATTCTTAATCACTAATACTTAATCACAAATCCCTAATCCTTATTCCCTAATCCTTAACCTCTAATGCTAATGTTAATCCAATAATCTCTAATCCTTAATATCTAATCTCTAAACCTAAAACCTACATCCCTAATCACAAATCTCTAATCCTTAATCCATATTCCTTAATCTCCAATCCTTAATCCCTAATCTTTAATAATTAATCCTCAAACTCCCAATTCCTAATCTCTAATCCCTAATTATTAATCCTTTTTTTTAATCCCTTATTCTTAATCCATAAACCCTAATCTCTAATCTCTAATCCCTATTACTTATTCCTTATTCTCTACTCTCAAATTCTTAATATTAAATCCCTAAATCTAAATCCCTAATTGCTAACTTCCAAATCTCTAGTCCCTAATCACAAATCCCTAATCCCTAATCCCTAATCTATCCATCCCGAATCTTTAATCTGTATTCTTCGATACCTTATCTCTAATCCATCATTTCTTAGTCCCTAATCCCTAATCCTTAACTTTTTTATCCTTAATCCTTAATCCATCTCTTCTGACTCTTATTTTCTTCTTCTTCTTCTCCTTCTTTTGTTCATTTTATTGCTCTACTTCTTCCTTTTCTTCTTCTTCTTCTTCTTCTCCTTCTCCTTCTTCCTCTCCTTTTGCTACTTTTCGTCTTTCTCCTTCTACATCTCCTTCTCCATCTCCTTCTCCTTCTCTTCTCCTTCTCCTTGTCCTTCTCCTTCTCCTCCTTCTCCCCCTTCTTCTCCTCATCCTCCTTCTTCTTCTCTAACTTCTACTTTTTCTTCTTCTTCTTCTTCTACTTTCTTTCTTTCTTTCTTTCTTTCTTTCTTCTTTCTTTTTTTCTTCCTTTTTCCTTCCTCCATCTTCCATCTTCTTTATTCTTCCTCTTCTTCTCCCTCTTCTTCATCTTCTTTTTCTTCTTCTTCCTCCTTATCTTTTTCCTCCTCCTCTTCTTCTTATTTCTTTTTTCTTTCTTCTTTTTTCCTCCTTCATTCCTCCATCTCCCTAGTCCCCTAATCCTTAATCCCTAATGTTTAATCTTTAATCACTAATCCATCCTTAATCTTTAACCACTAAACACTTATTATTAATCTCTAATCTTTAAATGGGAATCCAAAATACCTAATCCCTAATTCCTAATCTATAATCCATAATCCCTAATCTCAATCTTTAACCACTAATGACTAATCCTTAATCCATAATCCTTAATCTCTAATACTAATCTAATCCCTAATCTATAATCCTTAATCTTTAATCTCTAATCCTGAATCTTGCATCACTAATCTCTAATCTTTAATCTTTAATCCCTAATACCTATTCTCTAGTACTTAATCCCTAACCTTAAAACCCTAATCTCTAATTCCAATCCTTAATAATTATTCTTTTAATTCTTAATGCCTAATCTTTAATCCTTAATCATTAATCCCTCAATCCTTAGTCTTTAATCTCTAATCAGTAATGCTTAATCCCTAGTCCTTAACCTTTAATCTCTTTTACTTATTCCCTAATCCCTACTCACTAATCCTTAATCCCTAATTGCTAACTCTTGAATCCTTAATCCTTAATCTCTAATCTTTAATCCTGAATCCCACCCTCCTAAATTCTTAATCCATATTCCCATATACCTAATCCCTAATCCCTAACCTCTAATCTCTAATCCATCTTTTCTACCTCTTCTTTATCAATGTCTTCTTCTTCTTCTTTCCCATCTTTCTCTACTTCTTGTTCCTCTTCTTCTTATTCTTCTTCTTCTCCTCTTCTTTTGCTTCTTCTTCCACTTCTTTTTTTCCTCTTCTTCTTCCTTCTTTTTTCTTCCTCATTCTCTTCTTCTTCCTTCTCCCTTTTCCTTAATCCATAATCCTTGATCCTTAATTTATCCTTATTCCTTAATCCCTAATTCCAAATCCTTAATCCATAATCTCTATTCTCTAATCTCTAATATCTAAACCTTAATCCCAATACCTAACTTCTAATCCTTAATTTTTAGTTTATAATCTATAATACCTAATCCTTAATTTATAATCCATAATACCAAATATCTAATCCCTAATCTTTAATCTTAATCCTAATCCTGATTGCTTAATCTTTAATCTCTAATTTCTAATCTCTAATATCTAACCCTAAATCCCAAATCCCTAATCGCTAATCTCTAATCCTTAATCCCAAATCCCTAATCCTTAGTCTTTAATCTTTAATTTAAAATGCTTAACATTTAATCTGTCCCTCTTTAGTCACTTTTACCAAATCTTGAATCCCAATCCCTCCCTCCCTAATCTTTAATCTTCATTCCTAAATCCCTAATCCCTATTCCTTACTCCCTAATGATAATTATAATCGCTTAATCTCGAATCCCTAATTTCTAATTCCTAATCCCCAAAGATTAATCCCAATTCCCTAATCACTAATCTCTAATACTTAATTCTTAATTAATAATCTCTTCGTCTCCAATCCTTAATCCATAATCCCAATTACTTATTCATTAATCCCAACTCTCTAATCCTTAATCCTTAATCTCTAAACCTTAATCCCTTATTACTAATCTATAATCCCTAATCTCTAATCTCTAAACTCTAATCCCTAATTTTTAGTCTTTAACACTTACTCTATAATCCCTCCCTCCTTAATCCTAAATTCTTAACCCTTAATCCCTAATCCATCTCTTCTTCCTCTTCCTCTTCTTTGTCTTCCTCTTCTTCTTCTTCCTCCTCTTCTTCTTCTTCCTAATCGTCTTCTTCTTTTTTCTTCTCTTTTTCCTCTACTTCCACTTCTTCTTCTTCTTCTTCTTGTCCTTCTTCTACATTGTTTTCTACTTTTCTTGTTCTTTTTCTTCCTCTTCTTCTTCCTCTTCTTCTTCATCTTCTTAATTTTCTTCTTCTCCCTCTTTCTCTTCTTCTTGTTCTTCTTCTTCTTCTTCTTCTCCTTCTCCTTCTTCTTCTCCTCCTTAAACATCTCTTTGTCATTCTCCTTCTCCTTCTCCTTCTTCCTTTCCTTCTCAATCTTCTTCTTGCTCTCCTTCTCCTCCTTCTCCATGTCCTCCTCTTTCTCCTTGTTCTTCTTCTTTGTCTTCTTCTTCTTCCTCTTCTTCTTCTTTCTTCTTTCTTTTTTCCTTCTTTGTTCTTCTTCTTTCTTCTTTGTTCTTCCTTCTTCCTTCTTCTTTCATCCTTCCAACTTCCTTCTTCCTTCATCCTTCTTTCTTCCTTCTTTTTTCTTCTTTCTTCTTTCTTCTTTCTTCTTTCTTGTTTCTTGTCTCTTCTTTCTTCTTTCTTCTTTCTTCTTTCTTCTTTATTCTATTCATCTTCTTCCTTATTTCTTCTTCCTTCTTCCTTCTTATTTTTTCCTTCATCCTTCTTTTTTCCTTCTTCTTCCTTCTTCCTTCTAGCTTTTCCTTAATCCCTAATCTGTAATCCTTAATCCTTTATCCTAAATCCCTAATCCATTCTCAATCCATAAGCCTAAATCCTTAATACCTAATCTCTATTGACTAATCTCCCAAACTCTAAACTATAATACCTAATACCTAATTCCTAATTCCTAATCCTTAATCTATAATCCATAATATGCAATCCCTAATTTCTAATCCATAATCTCTAACTTTAATCACTAATAATTAATCACTAATCATTAATTCTAATCCTAATCCCTTAATCTCTAATCTCTAATCCTTAATTCCAAATATCTAACACTAATCCTAAATCCCAAAATCCCTAATCCACAATCCCTAATCCTAAATCACTAATCTTTAACAATTAATCCCTTAATTTTTAATCTTTAATCCTTAATCATTAATCACTTCATCCCTAATCCTTAATCCCTATTACTTATTCCCTAATCTCTTCTCCCTAGTCAATAATCTTTAATCTCTTAACCCTAATCCTTAATTGCTAATCCATAAACATTAATCCATAAAACCTAATCCTTAATTATTAATCCCTTCATCCCTAATCCCTAATCCTTAATCCTTAATCCATAATCCCTATTACTTATTCCTTAATCCTTATTCCCTTGTCTATAATCCTTAATCTCTAAACCTGAATCCTTAATTACTATCCCTAATCCCTAATCATTAATTTTTTCATCTCTAAACCTACTCCCTAATCTATAATACTTAATCCCTAAACCTTAATCGTTAATTGTTAATCCATAATTTCAAATCTCTAGTCTCTTCCTTAATCCTTAATGCCTAATACTTAATCTTTCCCTCCCTAATCCCTTATCTCAAATACCTAATTTTGAATCCATAACCAACAATCTCTCTCCCCCTAATTTGTAATCTATATTCCCAAATCTTTAATCCCTTACTCCTTAATCCCAACTCATTCATCTCTAGTCCCTAATCTTAATTATAATCCCATAATCTCTAATCCCTAATCTCTAATCTCTAATCTCTAATTAATAATCCTTAATCTTGAATCCCTAATCACAAATCTCTAATCCTTCATCTTTAAACCATATTTCCTAATCCATAATCCCTAATCTTAAATACCTTATCTACAATCCTTAGTAATAAATCCCTTAAAATTTAGTTTCTGATCCCTAATCATTAATCCCATTAATTAAATTCTTCATCCCTAATTATAATTACTTCATAATTCATACTTTATAATCCTTAATCCTTAATCACTAATCCCAAATCCTTAATTATTAATCAACAATCAATAATCCCGAATCCCTAAACCCTAATCCCTAATCCTTAATCCCTAACACCTAATTCATAATCACTCCCTCCTAAACCCTTAATCCTTAATCCATAACCCCAAATCCATAACCTTTAATCCATCTCTTCTTCTTCCTCTTCTTCTTCATTTTCTTCTTCTTCCTTTCATTCTTCCTCTTTCTTCTTCATCTTCTTCTTCCTCCTCTTATTCTTTTTCTTCTTCTTTCTCATCTTCTTCTTCTTCTTCTTCCTCTTCTTTCTTGAATTCCTCTCCTTCTTATTCTTCTTCTTCTTCCTCCTCTTCATCTTCTTCTTCACCTTCTTCTTTTATTACTTCTTCTTCCTCTTCTCTTCCACCTTTTCCTCTTCTTCTTTTTCCCCTTCTGCTCCTTCCTCTACTCCTCCTCCTTCAAGTCCTCCCCCTTCTCCTTCACCTTCTTCTTCTACTTCTTCTTCTTCTTCTTCTTCTTTCTTCTTTCTTCTTTCTTTTATCTTCTTTTTTCTTTCTTCTTCCTTCTTTCTTCCTTTCACCTTCCTTCTTCCTTATTTTTTCTTCTTTCTTTCTTCTTCTTTCTTCTTTCTTCTTTCTTCCTTCTTCTTTCCTTAATATTCTTCCTCTTCATCTTCCTTTTCTTCATCTTCTTCTTCTTTCCGTTCTTCTTCTTTTTCTTCCTTCTTTCTTCTTTCTGCTTTCTTCTTCTTCTTTCTTCCTTCTTCCTTTTCTCTTTTTTGTAATCCTTAATCATTAATCACTAATCATCTATAATCTCTAATCTCTAAACCTTAATCTTAAATACCTAAATCATAATCCTTAATTTCCAACCCATAATCTCTAATTTACAATCAATAATACTAAATCCCTAAACTCTAATCCTTAATCCCTAATTCTTAATCCTAAATCACTAATCCCAAATCCTTAATCTTTATTATCTAATCCCTATTTCTAATCTTAATCCCTCAATCTCTAATCCCTAAGTTCTAATATCTAACCATAAATCCTAAATCCTTAATAACATATCTCTAATACCTAATCCTTAGTCCTTATTCTCTTATCTATAATCTTTAATCATAAATATATAATTTTTAATAAATAATTTTTAACCCTTAATCCTTAATCCCTAATAATTAATCCTTCAACAATATTTCTTAATCCTTAATTATTAATCACTAATGCATGTTACTTATTCTATAATTTCTACTCACTAATTTGTAATCTTTAGTCCCTAAATCTTAATCCTTAATTACTAATCCATAACCCATAATCCCTACTCCTTAATCCCTAATCCTTAATGCATAATATCTAATCTTTCCCTTCCTAATCAATAATCTCTAATCCTTGATACCTAATCTCAAATCACTAATAACTCCCTTCCTAATTCTTAATATGTATTCCTAAATCATTAATCCCTCGCTCAATCGCAAATCTATACTCCTTAACCTCTAATACTTAATCCTTAATATCTAATCTATAATCCTACATCCTAAATCCTTAATCAATAATCTCTAATTCTTAATCCCTTATCTTTATCCTCTAATCCATAATTTCTAATCCTAAATCCCTAATCTACAATCTTTAGTAATTAATCTCTTAATCCTTAATTTTTAATCTTTAATACCTAATCATTATGCCATTAATCCCTAATCCCTTATCCTTAATCCTTAATCTCTAATCGTTATTAATTGTTCCATAATCTTAACTCCTTAATCCATAATTCTTAATCCATAAAACCAAATCTCTAATTGCCAATCCATAATCCATAATCCTTTTATCACTAATCTTTAATCCTTAATCCCGAACACCTAATCCTTAATTCTTCTATCCTTAATCCTTAATTTCTAACCTCTAATTCCTAATCCTTAATTCATCTCTTCTTCATCTTCTACTTCTTCTTCTTCTTCTTCTACTTCTTCTTCTTCTTCTTCTTCTTTCTCCTCTTCTTCTTCTTCTGTTTTCTTCTTCTTCTTCTTCTTTCTCATCTTCTTTTTCTTCATCATCTTGTTCCTTATCTTCCTCTTCTTCTTTTATTATTCTTTTTCTTCTTCTTCTTCTTCTTCTTCTACTTCTACTACTACTTCTTCATCCTCTTCTTCTTCTTCCCCTTCTTCTTCTTATTTTCCTCCTTTTCTTGTTCTTCTTCTTCCTTTACTTCTTCCTCTTCTTCTTCTTTGTTTTCTTCTTCTTCTTCTTCTTCCTTTTCTTCTTCTTCTTCTTCTTCTTCTATTTCTTTATTTTCTTCTTCTCTTACCTTCTTCTTTTACTCATGCTTCTTCTTCTCCTTCTCCCTATCCTTGTCTTTCTCATTCTCCTTCTCCTCGTCCAACTCCTCCTTCTCCTCCTTCTACTTCTCCTTCTCCTTCTCCATCTCCTCCTCCTTTTCCCTCTCCTTCTCCTTCTCCTCCACCTCCACCATGTCCTCCTATTTTTCCAACTTCTTCTTCTTCTTTGTCTTCTTCTTCTTTCTTCCATTTTCTTTCTTCTTTCTTCTTTGTTCTTTCTTCAACCTTCTACCTTCCCTATTCCTTCTTCGTTCTTATTTCTTCCTTCTATCTTCTTTCTTGTTTCTTCTTTATTCTTCCTCTTCTCCTTCCTCTTCTTCTTCTTCCTCTTTTTCCTCTTCCTCTTCATACTCATCTTCTCCTTCTTCATTCTTCCTACTTCCTTCTTCCTTCTTCTTTCTTTTTTCTTCTTCTTTCTTCCTTGTTCCTTCTTCCTCTCTAATTTCCTTAATCAATAATCCATAATTCTTAATCCTTAATCTGTAATCCAACCTTAATCCCGAATCCCTAATCTTTAATCCTTAATCTCTAATCTCTAAACCTTAATTCTTAATACCTAATTCCTAATCCCTAATCTCTAATCTATAATCCATAATACCTAATCCCTAATCTTCAATCCTTAATCTCTAATCCCAAATTATTACTCTCTAATAACAAATCCTAATAGTAATCTTTTAATCTCTTATCCTTAATCTATAGTCTCTAATACTTAATCTTGAATCCCAAATCCCTAATCCCTAATCACTAATCTCTAATCCCTTATTCCTAATCTATAGTCCTTAATCTTTAATCCTTAATCCTAACTCTTAATCTTTAAAAATTAACCCCTTAATCATTAATCCATAATCCCAAATCCTTAATAATTAATCCTTTCATCCCTAGTCTCTAGTCCTTAATCCTTAATCCCAATTCCATATTACTTATTCCTTAATCCTCACTCCATAATCCATAATCCTTAATCCTTAAACCTTAATCCCTAGTTACTAATCAATAACATTTAATCTTTAATCCCTAATCATTAATCACTAACTATTAATACCTAAAACTTAGTCCCTCCTTTCCTAATCCCTATTCCCTAATACCTAATCTCAAATCCCCAAACCCTACCTTCCTGAACCATAATCTGTATTCCAAAATCCATAATCTCTCCCACCTCAATGCCAAATCCTAAATCCTTAGTCCCTAATCTGAATTATAATTGTTTAATCTTTAATCTTGAATCTCAAATCACTTATCAATAATCTCAGACCCTCAATCTCTAATACTTAATTAACAATTCATAGTCCTAAATCACTATTCTGCAACCCTTAGTAATTAATCCGTTAATCCTTCATCCCTAATCCTTTATCCTTAATCATTAATCCATTCATCACTAATCTTTAATTCTTAATCCTTAATCCATAATCCTTAATTCTTAACCCTAATCCCTAATTATGAGTCCATAAGCTCTAATCTCTAAAACTTAATCCTTAATCCTTAACACCTAATACCTAATCCCTCTCTCCTTAATCCTTAATCCCTAAACCCAAATCCATAATCCTTTGTCCATCTCTCCTTCTTCTTCTTCTTCTTCTTCTTCTTCATCTTCTTCCCCTTCTTCTTATTTTTCCTCTTCTTCCTCTTCTTCTTTTTCTAGTTCATCATTTTCTTCTTCTTCGTCTTTTGCTTCATCCTCATCTTCCTCTTCCTCTTCTTCTTCTTCTTCAACATTTTCTCCTTCTTTTCTTATTCTTGTTCTTCCTCTTGTTCCTCCCCTTCTTCTTCTTCTTCTTCGTTTTCTTCTTCTTCTCCTTCTCCTACTACTTCTTCTTCTATTTCTTCTTCTTCTTCTTCTTTTTCATCTTCTTCTTCTTCTTCTTCTTCTTCTTCTTCTTCTCCTTCTCCTTCTTCTTCTCCTTCTCCTGCTCCTTGTCTTTCTCCACCTCCTTCTCCTTCTCCTTCTCCTACTTCTTCTCCATCTCCCTCCATCTCCTTCTCCTTTTCTTGCTCTTTCTTCCTATCCTCCTCCTCCTTCTCCTTCTACTTCTCTTCCTTAATCTTCTTTCTTCCATTCTTCATTCCTCTTCTCCTTTCTTCATCCTTCTCCCTTCTTCCTTTCACATTCCTTCTTCCTTCTTCCTTCTTCTTTCTTTCCTCTTTCTTCTTTCTTGTTTCTTCTTTCTTCTTTATTCTTCCTCTTCTTCTTCCTTTTCTTCTTCTTCTTCTTCTTCTTCTTCCTTTTCTTCTTCCTCTTGTTCTTCTTCTTCATTCTTTCTTCTTTCTTCTTCCTTCTTCTTCTTTATTGATTTCTTCTTCTCCCTTCTTCCTTCTTTCTTCTCTTTATTCTCCAATCTCTAATCTCTAATCTCTAATCTTTAATCCTTAATACCAAATTCTTAGTCTCTAAAGTCTATTCTTTAGACTCTAAGCTTTAATCCCTAATCCTTAACACTTAATTACTAATCCTTACTTCATAATCTATAATCTATAATCCCTAATCTTTAATCCTTAATCTCTAATCTTTAATCCTTAACCACTAATCTCTAATCCCTAATCTCTAATCCATAACCTTAATCTTAATCCCTTAATCTCTAATCCCTAATCTCTAATCTCTAATACCTAATCCTAAATCTTGAATCCCTATTTACTAATCTGTAATCCTTAATACCTAATCCATATTCTTGAATCCATAATCCTTAATTCTAAATCCTTAGTCTTTAATAATCAATTCTTAATCCCTAATCATTCATCCTATCATCTCAATCCATTATCCCTAATCCTTAATCCTTAATCCATAATCCTTAATCCTTATTACTTATTCTCAAATGCCTATTACTTAATCAGTAATCCTTAATCCTTAAACCCTAATCTCTAGTTGCTTATCTATAATCCTTAATCCCTAATGCTAAATACCTAATCCCTCCCTCCATAATCCTTAATCCATAATCCCTAATACCTAATCTCTAATCCTCAATCCCTCCCTCCCTAATTCATAATCTGTATTCCCTAATCTCTAATCCCTATGCCCTAATCTTTAATCTCTCATTCCTAATTCTTAATTCTTAATCCTTAATCTCTAATCCATCTTTAATCCTTAAACCCTAATCCTTACTCGCTAATCTCTATTTTTTAATATCTATTCTTTAAAACTTAATCCTTACTACCTTATTCCTAAAACTTAATCTATAATCCATAATACCTAATCCCTAATATGTAATCCTTAACCATTAATCCCTAATCCTTAATCACTAGTCCCTAATCCTTAATCCTTATTCTCTAATCCTTAATTCTCGTCCTAATCCCTAATCTCTAATATCTAATCCTAAATCCCAAATCATTAATAACTAATCTCTAATCCCTAATCCCTAGTCCTTATTCCCTAATCCATAATCCTTAATCTTCAATCCCTAATCTTTAATAAATAATCTCTTAATCTTTAATCCATAATCCCTAATCATTAACCCAGCATCACTAATCCCTAATCCCTAACTGTTATCCTTAATACTTAATCCCTAATCCTTATTACTTATTTTATAATCCCCACTTCCTAATCTATAATCTTTATTCCTTAAACCCTAATCCCTAATTGGTAATCCATAATCTATAATCTCTAATCTATAATCCTTAATCCATAACCCTATCCCTTAATCCCTAATGCTTAATAACAAATCCCTAATACCTAATCTTTAATACCTAACACCTAATCCCAAATATCCAATTCCTCTCTCCTTATTCTATAATCAATATTCCCAAATCCTTTGTTCCCCTCCTAATCTAAAATCCCTAATTCCTAGTCCTTAATCTTTATTATAATTGCTTAATCTTTAATCCTTAATCCTTAATCTCTAATTCCTAAACCTACATCTAAAATCCCTAATATATAATCTCTGATGCTAAACCCCTTATCCCTATTCTATAATTCATACTCCCTATTCCTAAACTGCTAATTCATAATCTTTAGTATTTAACCATTAATCTATAATATCTAATTGTCGATCATTAATCCTTTAATAACTAATCCACAATCCCTAATCCTTAATCCCTATTACTTATTCCTCAATCCCTATTCCCTAATCCATAATCTTTAATCCCAAAACCTTAATCTCGAATTACTTCTTCTTCCTTTTCAAGTTCTTCTTCTTCCACTTCTTCTCTTTTTTTTCCTTGGTCTTTTTCTCATTAATATTCTTTTCTTATTTTTCTTTTTCCTCTTCTTCTTCTTATCGTTCTTCTTCTTCTTCTTTTTCTATTTCTTCGTCTTCTTTTTCTTTTTCTCCTTCTATTGCTTCTCTTTCTTCTCATTCTCCTTTCCCTCATCTTTTCTCCTTCTCCTTCTTTTTCTTCTTTCCTTCTCCTTCTCCTTCTTTTTATGCATCTCCTTCTCCTTCTCATTCTCCTTCTCCTTCCCCTCCTTCTCCACGTCCTACTCCTACTTCTTATTCTTCTTCTTCTTCTTTCTTCTTCTTCTTTCTTTCTTGTACTTTCTTCATTCTTTATTCTTCTTCCTTCTTCCTTCTTCCTTCTCCCTTCTTCGTTCCACCTTCCTTCTTTCTTGTTCATTCTTTCTTCTTCTTTTTTCTTTCTTCTTTAATCTTTCTTCTTTATTCTTCCTCTTTGTCTTCCTTTTCTTCTTCTTCTTCTTCTTCTTCTTCTTCTTCTTCTGCTTTCTTTTCCTCTTTTTCCTCTTATTCTTCCTTTTTCCTTCTACTTCTTCATCTTCTTCTTCATTTTTTTCTTATTAATCATCATCATCTTCTTCTACTTCTTCTTCTACCTCTTCTTTTTCTTTGTCCTTCTTCTCCTTCTTTTTGTACTTCTACTTCTTCTTCTTCTTCTTCTTCTTCTACTACTTCTTCCTATTCTTCTTCTTCTTCTCCTTCTCCTTCTACTCCTTCTCATTCTCCTTCCCCTTATCTTTCTCCTTTTCCTTCTCTTTTTTCTCCTCCTTCTCCTTCTTCTTATGCATCTCCTTTTCCTTCTCTTTCTTGTTCTCCTTCTCCTTCCCCTCCTTCTACATGTCCTCCTCCTTCCCTTTCTTCTTCTTCTTCTTCTTCCTTCTTCTTTCTTCTTTATACTTTCTTCATTCTTCATTCTTCTTCCTTCTTCTTTCTTCTTTTTCCTTCCACCTTCCTTCTTCCTTATTCTTTCTTTCTTCTTTTTTTCTTTCTTCTTATTTTTTTCTTTCTTCTTTCATTTATCTTCTTTCTTCTTCTTCTTCTTCTTCCTTTTCTACTTTTCTCTTTTTTCTTTCTTTTTCTTCTTCTTCTTCTTCCTTTTCTACTTTTCTTCTTTTTCTTTCTTTTTCCTTCTTTTTTCTTCCTTCTTCATGTTTCTTTCTTCTTCTTCTTCTACCTTTTTCCTTCTTCTTTCTTCCTTCTCCTTATTCTCTAGTGCCTAATCCCTAATCCTTAATCCTTAATCTTTAATCCATCCTTAATCTCTAAAATCTAATCCTCATTCCTTAATATCTATTTCCTAAACTCTAACCTCTAATCCTTAAGCCCTAATACCTAATTTCTAATCTGTAATCCTTAATCCATAATATATAATCTAGAAACTCTAATCTCTAATATTTAATCCATAATCCCTAATCCTTAATCACAAATCCTTAATCTCTAAACCATAATCTATAATCCCTAATGCTAATCCAAATCCCTCAACCTCTAATTCCTAATCTCTAATCTCTAATACCTAATTTTAAATCCTAAATCCCTAAGCATGAATCTCTAATTTCTAATCCCTATTCCCTAATCTATAATTCCTAATCCTAAATCCCTAATCTTCAATGATTAACCCCTTAATCTATAATCCATAATTCTTAGTCCCTAATCATTAAGCCCTTCAACCCTCACCTCTAATATGTAATCCCTAATCCTTATTACTTATTCTCTAATGCCTACTCCCTAATCAATAATCTTTAATCCCTACACCCAATTCCCTAATTCCTTATCCATAATCCCCATTCCCAAATGCTAATACCTAATCACCCTCCTTAATCACTTATCCATAATCCCCAATACCTAATTTCTAATCCTCAATCCTTCCCTCCCTATTCTATAATCTATATTCTCTAATCTCTAAACCTCCTCCTTAATTCTTAATTCATAATCCTTAACCCTTAATCCCTAATCCATCTCCTCTTCCACTTCTTCTTTTTCCTCCACTTTGTCTTCCTCTTCTTCTTCTTCTTCTTCCTCTTCCTCTTTTTCTTCTTCCTCCTTATTTTCTTCTTCTTCTTCCTCTTCCTCTTCTACCTCATCTTCCTCTTTCTCTTCTTCTTCTTGTTCCCTTATTTCTTCTTCAACTACTACTACATCTTCTTCTTCTTCTTTTCTTCTTCTTCTTCATCATCTTCTACCTTTTCTTCTTCTTCTTCTTTTTCTTCCATTTCTTTTTCTTCTACTTCGTCTTCTTCTTCTTCTTCTCCTTGTCTTTCTCCTTCTCTTTCTTCTTCTCCTTGTTCTTTTCCTTCTCTTACTACTTCATCCTTTTCTCCTTCTCCATCCCTTTCACCTTCTCCTTCTCCTTCTCCTTCTCCTTCTCCTTCTTCTTCTCCTCATATTCCTTCTCTTTCATCTTCTCCTTCTTCTTCTTCTTCTTCTTGTTTCTTCATTCTCCTTTCTTCTGTCTACTTTCTACTTTCTTCTTTCTCCTTCCTCCTTTCTTCCTTCTTCCTTCCTCTTTCCTTCTTCCTTCTTCCTTTTTCCTTCTTCCTTCTTTCTTCTTTATTCTTCCTCTTCTTCTTCCTCTTCTTCTTCAACTTCTTCTTTTTCTTCTTTCTTTCTTCTGCCTTCTTCCTTCTGCCATATTCTTTCTTCCTTTCTCTCCCTTCTTCCTTCTTCCTTCTCTCAAATGCCTAATCCTTAATCTCTAATCCTTAATCCCTAATCCATTCTTAATGTCTAATCCCTAATCTTTAATCTTTAACCTCTAATCTCTAATCTCTAATCCTTAATACCTAATCCTTTCTCCTTAATCCTTAATCTATAATTTATTATCCTTAATCCTTAATATCTAATCTCTAACCCTTAATCATTAATCGCTAGCCCCTAAACCCTAATCCTCAATCAATAGTCCTAAACTTAATCATTTGATCTCTAATCTTTAATCTTGCATCCCTAATCTCTAATTTAAAATCCTTAATTCCAAATCTTTTTTTCCTAATTCCTAAACCTTAGCTGTAAGTCCTTAGTTTCTAATCCTTAATTCTTAATAATTAATATTTCAATTCTTAATTCCTAATCTCTAATCCTTAATAATTAATCCCTTTATGCCTAATCTCTAATCCCTAATACATAGTCTTTAATCACTAATCCCTAATCCCTAATCCCTAATCCCTATTACTTACTCTCTAATCTCTAATCCCTAATCCATAACACCTAAACCCTAATCCGTAATTACTAACTCCCAAGTCCCCAATCCCTAATACCTAATGCCTAAACCCTAATCCTTTAACCCCATCTCTGTAACTTTTAACACATAGTCTTGGATCCCTAATCCTTCTTTCCTAAAACCCTAACCCCTATTCCCTAATCCATAATTCATCTTCTCTTCCTCTTCTTTTTCTACATCTTCTTCTTCATCTTCTTCCTCCTCATCTTCTTCCACTTGTACTTCTTCATCTTCTTAATATTTTTCAGTCTCTTCTTTCTTATTACAATCTTCTTCTTATTCTTCTTCTTCTTCGTCTTCTTCTTCTTCTTCTTCTTCCTCTTCTTCTTATACTTCTTCTTCCTCTTCCTCTTCTTCTTCTTCTTCTTTGCCCTCTTCTTCATCACCTTGCTCATCTTCCTATTCTTCTTTTTCTTCTTCTTCCTC
>JAIUJO010000720.1:35000-40000 GCA_023846275.1 Vanilla planifolia
TATCCTTACTCAACTTATTATTCTTCTTCTTCCACTACTTCTTCATTTTCTTCTTCTTCTAAAGGTTCAACTTCTTCCTCTTCTTCTTAATCTTTTACTTCTTCTTCTCCTCCTCCTTCTTCTTCCTCTTCTTTTTCTTTATCTTCTTCTTTTTCTTCCCTTATTCTTCTTTTCCTTCTTTTTCTTCATCTTCTTCCCTTCTTTTACTTCTTCCTCTTCTTCTTTTTCCTCTTCTTTTTATTCTTCTTCCCCTTCTTCTTCTTCCTGTACATCCTCTTCCTCTTCTTTCTTTTCCACTTCTTTTTCTTCTTCTTCCCCTGCTTCTTCTTCCTATACATCTTCTTCTTCCTCTTCTTCTTCTACAACTTCTCCTTCAACTACCACTTCTTCTTCTCCTTCTTCCTCATCATCTTCATCTTCATTTTCACTTCTTCCTTATCTTATTCTTATTCTTCTTCTTCTTCCTTTTCTCCTTCTTCTTCCTCTTCCATTTCTTCTTTTTGTTTAACTTCTTATTCATCCTTTTCTTCTTCTTCTTCTTATCCATCCTCTTCCTTTTCTTCTTCTTCTTCTTCTTCCTCATCTTTCTTTTCCTCTTCTTTTTTTCTTCTTCCCCTTTTTTCCTCTTCTTGTACTTCTTTTTCTTCCTCTTTATCTTCCACTTGTTCTTCTTCTTCTTCTTTTGCTTCCTCTTCTTCTTCTTCTCCTTCCTTATTTTCTTATTCTTTTCCTCTTCTTCGTCGCCTTATCCTTCTTCTTCTTCTTCTTTATCTTCCTCTTCTCCTTATTCTTTCTCATCTTCCTCTCCTTCTTCTTTTCCCTGATTCTATTCTTCCTCTTTTTCTTCTTCTTCTTTCTCTCATTCTTCCCCTTTTTGCTTTTTTTCTTTTTCTTCTTCTTCTTCTCCTTCTTCTTCTTCCCCTTTTTCTTTTACTTCTTCTTCATAATCATCATCATCTTATTATTATTATTATTATTATTATTATTATTATTATTATACCACTTTTATTGCTTCTTCTTTGTCTTTATCTTCTTCTTCTTCTTCTTCTTCTTCTTCGTCTTTGTCTTCTTTTTCTCCAACTTTTTCCTCTTCTTCTTCTTCTTCTTCTTCCCTTCTTTTTTTTTCTTCTTCTCCATCGCTTCTTCTTCTTCTTCTTCTTCTTCTTCTTTCCTTCTTCTTGGTCTTCTATTTCTTCTTCTTTTTATTCACCTTCTTCTTTTTCTTCTTCTTCATCTTCTTCACCTTCTTCTTCTTCCTCTTCCTCTTGTTTTTCCTCTTCTTCTTCTGATTCTTCCTCATCTTCTTCCTCCTCCTCATCCTCTTCTTCCTCATCTTCTTCTTGTTCTTCTTCCACTTCTTTCTCTTTTCCCTCTTCTTCTTCTTCTTCCTCTTCTTCTTCTTCTTCTTGTTTTCTTCCTCTTCTTCTTCTTCTTTTCCTTCATCCTCTTATTCTTCTTCATCTCCTTCTTCTTCTTCTTCTTCCTCCTCCTCCTCCTCCTCCTCTTCTTCTTCTTCTTCTTCTTCTTCTTTTACTTCTCTTCTTCCTCTTCTTCTACTTCTTCTTCGTCTTCTTCTTCTCCTCTTCTTGTTGTTGTTCTTGTTCTTCTTCTTCCTTTTCTTCTTCTTCTACTCTGTCTTCTTCATCTTTTACATCTTCTTCTTCTTCATCTCTCCTTTTTATTCTCTTTGTTTTTATTCTTCTTCTTATACTTCTTCTTCTTCAACTACTACAACTACTACTTCTTCATCACCTTCATCTTCTTCTCGTTCTTCTACCTTTTCTTCTTCTCTAGTACCTAATCCTAAATCCCTACTTCTTAATTCATAATCCCTAATTCTTAAACCTCAATCCCTAATCCTTAATCTATAATCCCTATTCTTTAAGATCTAATCCCTTAATGTTTAATCCATAATCCCTAATCTTTATCTTTAATCCCTTATCTTAAATCCCTAATCTCTAATCTCTAATCTCAAATTCATAATCTTTAATCTCAAATCCCTAATTCTTGATCCTAAAAATCATAATTTCTTGATCTATAATCCAAAATCTCTAATCCTTAATCCCTATAATCTAATCCTTTAATCCCTAATCCTTAATTCCTAGTCCTTAATCCATAATTCATATTCATTAAAAGATATTCCTTAATCCCTAATCACTAATGCTTAAACCTTAAGGCTAGTCACTAATCCTTAATTCATAATCCTTAATTCCTAATCTGTAATGAGCAAACCTAATCCCTAATCCTTTATTTCTAATTTCTAATCCTTTATCCTTAATCCTAGATCCATATGTCCCTAATCCATAATCCATCTTCTTCTTCCTCCTCTTTTTCTTCATTTTCTTCTTCTGCTGCTTTTTCTTCTTCTTCTACAACTTCTTTGTCTCCTTTTATTTTTGCTTCTTCTTTTTCTCTACTTCTTCATCATCTTCTTCTTCTTCTTCCTCTTCTTCCTATTTATCCTCTTCTTCTTCTTCTTCTCGTTCATCTTCTTCTTCCTCTCCTTCTTTCTCTTCTTCTTCTTCTTCATCTTCCTCTTTTATTTCCTCTTCTTCTAATTATTCTTCTTCCACCTCTTCTTTAACTTCTACTTCTTCTTCTTCTTCTCCTTCTTCTTCTTTCTCGACTTCCTCATCTTCTTCTTCCACTTCTTCTTTTCCTCTTCTTCTTTCTCTTCTTCTTCTTCTCCTTATTCCTCTTCTTTCTCTTCTTCCTCTTCTTATTCCTATTCTTCCTCTTCTTCTTCTTCCTCTTTTTCTTCTTCTTTTCATCCTCCTCATCTACTTTATCTTCCTCATCCTCTACTCCTCATCCATATATTCTTCTTCTTCTTTTTCCTCGTCTTCTTTCTCCTTATCTTTTTACTCCTCTTGTTTTTCTTTTTCTCCTCCTTTTTCCTCTTCTTCTTCTTCGTCTTCATCTTCTTCTTTTCACTCCTCTTCTTACTCTTCTTCTTCTCCTTCATCTTCTTCTTCTTCTTCTTTTTCTTCTTCTACTTGTTCTTCCACTTCTTTATCTTCTTCCACATCTTTCAATTCTTCTTGCTCCTCTTTTTTTTCTTTGTCTACTTCTTCTTCTTCTTGTTCCTCCTTGTCTTTCTCTTCTTCCTCGTCATCTTCTTCTTCTTCTTATTGCTCTTCTTCTTCTTCTTCCTATTCTTCTTCTTTTCCTACTTCTTCTTCATCCCCTTCTTCTTCTACTTCTTCTTTTTCTTCCTCTTCTTCTTCTACTTTTCTTCCTCTTCTTCTTCTTTCACTTTTTTTTCTTGTTCTTCTTCTTCTTCTTCTTCTTCTTAATCTTCTCCTTCTCCTTCTTCTTTTTCTTTATTTTTTCCCTTTTTCTTCTTTTTCTTCTTTTTCATCTTCATCTTCTTCTTGATCTTCTTCTTCTTCTTCTTCTTCTCCTTCTTCTCCTTCTTCTCCTTCTTATTCTTCTTCAAGTTCCTCTTCTTCTTCCACTTCTTCTTCTTCTTCTTCTTCATCTCTTCTTCTTCTTCTTCTTCTTCCTCTTCTTCTTCTTCTTCATCTTGTCCTCCCTCTTCTACTTCTTTTACTTCTTCTTGTTCATCATCTTCTTCTTCTTATCCTCCTTCTACTTCTTCTTCTTCTTCTATTACTACATCATCATCATCATCTTCTTCTTCTTCTATTGTTCTTCTTTCTTAATATCTAATCCCTAATCTAATATCTTTAATCCTTAATCTCTAATCCTTAATGTCTACTCCATAATCTTTATGACCTATTCCCTTAATCTCCAATTCTTAATGAATAATCCTTAATATATTATTCGATAATCCTTATTCTTTCATTCTTAGTTTTTAATCCCTTGATCTTTAATCCATAATCTCTAACCCATATTCCCTAATCTTTTAACCCTAATCCCTTAATCCATAATCCCTAATCTTTATTTCTTAATTCCTAATAAATGAATCATATTCTCTAATACCAATTCCTCAATCCCTAATCACTAATTTCTAAACACTAACCCTAATCACCTAACCTCTAATTCATAATCTTTAATTCTTAATCCTTAATCCTTAAACTATCAATCACACGTCAACAATCTCCAATCCCTAATCATTAATGCCCAATCCTTAATCCCTAAGCACAACCTCCCTAATCCATAATTTATCATCTTTTTTTTCTTCTTCATCATCTCCTTCTTCTTCTACTTCTTCTTCTTTTGCAACATCTTCTCATTCTTTTTCTTTTGCCTCTTCTATTATGACAAATTCTTCTTCTTCTTCTTCTTCTTCTTCTTCTTCTTCCTCTTCTTCCTTTTCGTCCTCTTCTACTTCTTCCTCTTCTTCTTTTCCCTCCTCTTTTACTTACTCCTATTCTTCTTCTTCTTCTTTTACTTCTTCTTTCTTTTCATTTTCTTCTTCTCCTTCTTCTTCTTGTTCTCCTCCTCCTCTTCATCATCTTCTTCTTCTTCATCTTCTTCTTCTTCTTCTTCTTCTTCTTCTTCTTTTTCCTCTTCTTCTTTTCCTCAACCTCTTTCTCTTCTTCCTCTTCCCTTTCTTCAACATTTCTCTTCTTCCTCTTCTTCTTCTTCCTACTAAACATCTTCTTATTCATCCGCTTCTCCTTATCTTCCTATTCCTCTTCTCCTTCTTCCTTCACTTCTTCTTCTTCCTCCAACTCTTCTTCTTATTATTATCCTTCTTCTTCCTCTTCTTTGTTTTTTTCTTCTTCTTTTTCTTCTTCTTCCTCCTCCTCTTCTCATTACACTTCTTTTATTTCTCCTTCTTCTTTTTCTTCTTCTTCTTCTACTTCTTCCTTTTCTTCTTGTTCTTCCTCTTCATCACCTAACTCTTGCACTTCTTCTTCTTCTTCTTCTTCTTCTTCTCCTACTTCTTCTTCTTCTTCATCTACTCTTTTTCTTACTTTTATTCTTCTTCTTCTTATTGTTCTTCTTCTACTTCTTCTTCTTCATCATCTTTTTCCCCTTCTTCTTCCCCTTCTTATTCTTCTTCTTTGTCATTTTCTTCTTCTTCTCCT
>JAIUJO010000720.1:42500-45000 GCA_023846275.1 Vanilla planifolia
CTCTTCCTTTTCTTCCACTCCTTCTTTTACTTCTTCTTATTCTTCTTATTCTTCTTCTTCTTCTTCTCCTTCTTTTTCTTCTTCTTCATCTTCTTTTTTCTCTTCTTCTTCTTCTTCTTCCTCTTCTTCTTCATCTTCCTCATCTTCCTCTACTTCTTCTTCCTCTCCTTTATCTTCATCTTCATCTTCTTCTTTTAATTCTTCTTCTTCTTCTTCTTCTTCTTCTTCTTCTTCTTCTTATCCTTCTTCTTCTAGTTGTTCTTTTTCTTCTTGTTCTTCTTTTGCTTCATCATCTTCTTCTTCTTCTTTTCTTCATCTACTTCTTCTTCTACTTCTTCCACTTCTCCCTCGTCTTCTGCTTCTTCTTCTTTATTTTCATCTTCTTCTTCTTCTTCTCCTCCTCCTACTTATGCTTCTTCTTCTACACTTTTCCTTACTTTTACTCTTCTTCTTATTCTTCTTCCTCTTCTTCTTCTTCTTCTCCTTCTTCATCTTTTTCCTCTTCTTCTTCCCATTCTTATCTTCTTCTTCTTCATTTTCTTCTTCTTCTTCTCCTCCTCCTCCTCCATCTTTGACATCTTCTTCTTCTTCCAGTAATTCTTCTTCTTCTCCTTCTTCTTCTTCTACTTCTTTTTCTCCTTCTCCTTCTTCTTCTTTTAGTTCTTCTTGTTCTTTTTCCAGTTCTCCATCTTGTTCTTCTTCTTTTTATTTCATCTTTTTCTTCCTCTTCTTCCTCTTCTTATTCTTCTTCTTTTTCTTCTTCCTCTTCTTCTCCTTCTTCTTCCTTTTCTTCTCCTTCTTCTTCCTCTTCCTCTTCATCCTGTTCTTCTTCTACTCCTTCTTCTTCTTCTTCTTCATCTTCCTCTTCTTGTTCTTGGTCTTCTTCTCCTTTTCCTACTCCTTTTCTTCTTTTTCTTCTGATTCATATTCTTCTTCTTCTTCTTCTTCTCCTTCTTCTTCATCTTTTTCTTCTTCTTGTTCTTGTTCTTCTTCTTCTTCTCCTCCTCCTCCTCCTTCTCGTTTGCCATCTCCTTCTTCTTCTTCTTCAACTCCTTCTTCTTTTTCTTCTTCTTCTTCTTCTCCTTCTTATCCTCCTTCATCTTCTTGTTCTTCTTTTCCTTCTTCTTCTTCTCTTTCTTCTTCTCCTTCTTCTCTTTCTTCTTCTTCTCCTTCCTCTTTTTCTCCTTCTTCTTCTTCTTCTCCTTCTTCTTCTTCTCCTTCTTGTTATTCTTCTTCTACTTCTTCTTCTTCTTCTTCTCCTTCCTCTTCTTCATGTTCTTCTTCCTCTTCTGCTTCGTCTTCTTCTTCTCCTCCTCCTCCTCCTCCTTCTTCTTCTTCTTCTTCTTCTTCTTCTTCTTCTCCTTCTTCTTTTCCTTCTTCTCCTTCTTCTTCTCCTTCTTCTCCTTCTTCTGCTTCTTCTTCTACTTCTCCTTCTACTTCTTCTTCTTATTCTTCTTCTTTTTCTTCTTCTTCTTCTTCTTCTTCTTCTCCTTCATCTCCTTCTTCTTCATCTTTTTCTCCTACTTCTTCTTCGTCTTCTTCTTCTTCTTCTTCTACTTCTTCTTCATCTTCTTCTACTGCTTATACTTCTTCTTCTTCTTCTTCTTCTTCTGCTCCTTTTCCTTCTTTTTTTATTTCTCCTTCATCTTCTTCTTCTTGTTCTTGTTCTACTTCTCTCTCTTCTCCTTCTTCTTCTCCTTTTTCCTATTCTTCTTCTTCTTATTTTACTTCTTCTTCTTCTTCTTGATCTTCTTCTTCTCGTTCTTCTTTTTCATGTTCTACATCATTTTGCTTTGCTTCTTTTTTCTTTTTTTCTACTCCTTCATCTTCTTCATCTTGTTCTTCTTCCTCTCTACTTTTACTCCTTCCACTTCTCCCACTTTTTCCACATCTTCTTCTTCTTCCTCTTCTTCTTCTTCAACTTCTTCTTCTTCTTCTTCTTCTCAATCCTATTCTTCACCTCCTTCTCCTTCTTCATCTTCCTCGTCTTATTCTTCCTCTTCTATTACAACTTCTCCTTCTTCTTGTTCTTCTTCTTCCTCTCGTTCTTCTACTTCCTCTTTAAATAATTGTTCTTCTTCTTCCTTTGCTTGTTCTTCTTCTTTTTTGTTCTTTTTCTTCTTTTTCTTCTTCTTCTTCTTAGTTTTCTTTTTTTCTTCTCTTCCTGCTCCTCATCTTCTACCTCCTTGCCCTCTTTTTCCTTTCTTCTTCCTCTACTTCCCTTCTACATCTTCCTCTTCTTCATCTTCTTCCCCTTCTTCTTCCACTTCTTTTTCTTCTTCTTCCTCCTTTTCCTCTTCTTTTTCTTTCTCATCTTTTTGTTTTTCTTGTTACTCTTCTTCCTCATCTTCTTCTTGCTCTTCTTCTTCTTCTTCTTCTTCTTCTTCTCCTCTTCTTCTTCTTATTCTTCTTCTTGTTCTTTTTGTCTTCTTCTTGCACTTCTTCTTCTTACTCTTCTTCCTCTTATTCTTCTTCTTCTTCTTCTACTACTTCTTCGTCT
>JAIUJO010000720.1:52500-55000 GCA_023846275.1 Vanilla planifolia
TTTTCGCTTCTACTTCTTCTTCTTGTTCTTCTCATTCTCCTTCTTCTTCTTCTTCTCTACTTCTTCTTCTAGTAATTTATCTTCTCTTCTTCTTTTTCTTCTTCTTTTTCTTTTTCCTCATCTCCTTCTTTCTCCTCTACTTCTACTTCCACTTCTTCTTCTTCATTTTCTTCTTCTTCTTCTTCATATCCTTCTATTCTTCTTCTTCTTCTTCATATCCTTCTTTTTATTCTTCTTCTTCCCCTTCTCCTCCTCTTCTACTTCTTCTTTTTCTTCTTCTCTTTCTTCTTCTTCTTCTCCTCCTTCTCCTTCTTCTTCTTCTTCTTCTTCTCGCTCTCCTTCTCCTCATTCTGCTACTTCTTCTTCCCCGTTGACTTCTTCTTCTTCCCCTTTGACTTCTTCTTCTTCCTTTTCTTCTTCTTCCTCTTCTTCCTCTTCTTCTCCTATTCTTCTTCTTCTTCTTCTTCTTCCTCTTCTTCTTCTTCTTCTTCTTCATCTTCTTCTTCTTCCTCCAAATCTTCTTGTTCTTCTTCATCCTCTTCATCCTCTTCTTCTTTTTCTTCTTTTTGTTATACTTTTTCTTCCTCTTCTTCTTCTTTATCATCATCTTCTTCATCATTATCATCATCATCTTCTTCTTCTTCCCTTTCTTCTTCTTCTTCTTCTTCCTCTTCTTATTCTTCTTCTTCTTCGTCTTCTTTTTCGTCTTCTGCTTCTTCTTCTTCATTGTCTTCTACATCATCAACTTCTTTTTCTTCTTCTGTTTTATCTTCTTCAGCATCATCATCATCTTCTTTCTTATTATTATTATTATTATTATTATTATTCTCCTTCTTTTTCTTCTTCTTCTTCTTCTTCTTCCTCTTCTTCTTCTTCTACTACTACTACTACTATTTCCTCTTCTTCTTTCCAACATATTCTTCTTCTATTTCTTCCTCTTCTTCTTCTTCTTCTTCCTCCTCTACTTCTTTCATAATTTGTAATCCCTAATCCCTAATCTTTAATCGCTAATCTCTAATCCCTAATCCTAAATCCCCAATCTTTATGACCTAATCTTTAACCTCAGTTTTGTAATCCCTAACCATTAATCCCAAATCACTTATCCCTAATTCCTAATGCTTCTTCTTCTCCTTTTTCCACTTTTTGTTCTTCATCTCCTTCTACTTCTTCTACCTCTTCTTCTTATTCTTCCTCTTCATCTCCATCTTTTTCTTCTTTTTCTTCTCGTACTATTACTTCTTCTTGTTCTTCCACCTTTCATTATTCTTCTTCCTCTTCCTCTACTTCCTCTTCTTCTTCTTGTTCCTCCTCTTCTTCTTCTTCCTCTTCTTCTTCTTCTTCGTATTCTTCTTCTTCTCCTTCTCCTTATTCATCATCATCATCATCATCTTCTTCTTCTCCTTCTTTTACTTTTTCTTTTTTCACTTGTTCTTCTTCTTCTTCTTCCACTTTTTCGTCATATTTTGCTTTGACTTCTTCCTATCCTCTTCTCTTTCTTCCTCTTCTTCTTGTTCCTCTTCTTTAACTTCTTCTTCTTCCTTCTCCACCTCTTCTTCTTCTTCCCTTTCTGCTTCTACTACTTCATCTTTTTCTTCTTCTTCATCTTCTTCTTCTCTTTCTCTTCTTCTTTTGATGCTTCTTTTACTTCTTCTTCTTCTTGTTAATCTTCTACTTCTTCTTGTTATTCTTGTTTCTCTTTGTTTTCTTCTTTTTCTTCTTCTTCTCTGACTTCTTCTTCTTCTTCCTCCTCCTGTTTCTCCTCTTCCTCTACTTCTTCTTTTTCTTCTTCTTCCTCTTTATCTTGTTCTTTTTTTCTTCTCCTTCTTCCTCTTCTTCTTGCTTTTCTTCCTCTTCTTCTTCTCCCTCTTATTCCTCCTCTTCTTCCACTTCTTCTTCTTCCTCTTCTTTTTCTTCTTATTCTACTTCTTCTTCCTCTTCTTCATCCTATTATTCTTGTGCTTCTTCTTCTCCCCCTTCTTCTTCTTCCTCATCTTCTTCTTTTTCTTTATTTTTTTCCCTTTCTCCTTCAACTACTTCATCTTTTTCTTCTTCTTCTTCCTTTTCTTCTTCTTCTTTTACTTCTTCTTGTTTGTCATCTACTTCTTCTTGTTATTCTTGTTCCTCTCCTTTTTGTTCTTTTTATTATTCTTCTTTTTCTTTGACTCCTTCTTCTTCCTCCTCTTCTTCCTCTTCTTCCTCTTCTTCCTCTTCTTCTTCTTCCTTCTCATCGTTTTCTTCTTGTTTGCTTTCTTCTACTTCCTCTACTTCTTCTTTTTCTTCTTCTACCACTTTATCTTGTTCTTTTTTACTTCTCCTTCTTCCTCTTCTAATTGCTCTTCTTCCTCTTCTTCTTCTCCCTCTTATTCTCCTCTTCTTCCACTTCTTCTTCTTCCTTTTCATCATCATCATCATCATCATCATCATCATCATCTTCTTCTTCTTCTTCTTCATCTTCTTCTTCTTCCCCATCTTCTTCCACTTCTTGTTCTTCTTCTTCTTC
>JAIUJO010000720.1:60000-67500 GCA_023846275.1 Vanilla planifolia
TTAACCCAAATCCCTAATCACTTTTCTTTAATACCTTATCCTTAATCTTTAACTGCTAATCCCTAATTCTTAATCCTTAATTGCTAATTCTTAATCCTTATTCCCTTGTCTTGAATTCCAAATCCTAGATCTCTAATATCGAATAATCCCTAATCTTTGATACTTAATCCTTAATCTCTTAATCCCTAATCCCCAATCCCCTAATCCTTAATTCCCAATCCTTAATCTTTAATTTCTAATTCCTAATCCCTATTCCCAAATCTATATTCCTTAATTCCTAATCCCTAAATGCTAACAACTAGTTCCTAATCCCTATTCCCAAATCTATATTCCTTAATTCCTAATCCCTAAATGCTAAAACCTAGTTCCTAATCCCTAAACCCTTTTCTTAATCTCCAATCCCTAATCCTGAATCCTTAATCATTAATCCATAATCATGAATCTCTCCCTCCATAATGCCTAATCTCCAATCCCTACAACAAAAATCCAAATCACGAAGCCTTAACTGACAAATCTGTAATCTGTCTTCTTCATCTTCTCCTTCTTCTTCTACTTCTACTTCTTCTCCATCTTCTTCTTCTTCTTTTTATTCTTCTATTTATTCTAATTCTTCTCTTTCTTGACTTTTTTACCCTTCTTCTTCATCCACTATTCTTATTCTTCTTCTTTTTCATCATCATCATCTTCTTCTACATCTTCTTCTCCTTCAAAGTCTTCTTCTTCTTCTCTTCTTCCACTTCTTTGTATTCTTCTTCTTTTTCTTCTTCCTCCTCTTCTTCTTCTCCTTCTTCCTCTATTTTCTCTTGTTCTTCTTATTATTGTTATTATTATTTTCCTTCTTCTTCTTATTCTCTTCTTCTTTTTCTTCTTCATCCTCTTCTTCTTCCACTTCAACATCTTCCTATTATTATTATTATTATTCCCTTTCTTTTTCTTCTACTTTTTCTTCTACTTCTTCTTCCTCTTCTGCTTCTTCTTCTTCTTCTTTTTCTTTTTCTTCTTCTTCTTCTCTTCCTTTATTTCTTCATCTTCTTCTTCTTCTTCTTTACCTTCTTCTTCTTCTCCTTCCTCTTCTTTTTCTTCTATTTCCTCTTCCTCTTCTTCTTCTTCTTCTTCTTCATTGCCTTCTTCTTTTTCTTCTTCTTCTTCTACTTGTCTTCTTCTTCTTCTTCTTCTTCTTCTTCTTCTTCTTATTCTTCATCTTTTTCCTCTTCTTCTTCCACTTCTTCTTTTTCTTCTTCTTGATCTTCTTATTTCTCTTCTTCCTCTTCTTCTTCTTTGCCTTCTTTTTCTTCTTCCAATTTTTCTTCTTCTTCTTCTTCCTCTTCTTTAGCTTTTTCTTCTTCTACCCCTTTGTCTTCATCTTCTTCTACCTCTTCCTCTTCCTCTTCCTCTTCCAGTTCTTAATTATCATCGTCTTATTCCTCTTCTTCCTCTAAATATTCTTCCTTCTTCTTTCTTCCATCTTCCTTCTTTCTTCTTTCTTCCATCTTCTTTCCTTCTTCTTCCTTCTTATTTCTTCCTTCTTCCTTCTTACTTTAATTTCCTCCTCCTTCCTTCTTCTTTCTTCCTTCTTCCAACTTCTTTCTTCCTTTTTCTTTTGGTTTTCTTCTTTCTTATTTCTTTTTCTTTTTCTTCTTCTTCTACCTCTTCTTCTTCTTCTTCTTCTTCTTCTTCTTCTTCCCCTTCTTCTTCCTTCTCTTCTCCCTTTTATTATTCTTCTTCTTCTTCTTCATCTTCTTCTTCTTCTTCTTTTTCTACTTCTTCTTCATCGTCTCTTTCTAATTCTATTCTTCTTTTTCTTCCTCTTTGCATTCTTCTTCTTCTTCTTCTTTGTCATGATAATCATCATCTTCTTCTTCTTCTATTACTATTTCTTCTACTATTTCTTCTTCTTCTTCTTTTTCTTCTTCTTCTTCACTTCTTTTTGTTCTTTCTCTTCTTATTCTTCTTCTTCTTCCTCATCTTCTTCTTCTTCTTCTTCTTCTTCTTCTTCTTCTTCTTCTTCTTTATCTTCTACTTCTACGTATTCTTCTTCTTTTTCTTCTTCTTCTTCTTTTTCTTCTTCTTCTTCTTTTTCTTCTTCTTCTTCTACTACTTCTACTTCTTCTTCCTCCTCCTCTTCATCTTCTCCTTCTTCTTCTTCTTCTTTTCCTTCTTCCACTTCTTCTTCTTCTGTTACTACTACTTCATTTTTGTCTTCTTCTTCTACTACTTATTCTTCTTTTTTTTCTTCTTCTTCTTCATCATCTTCTACTTCTTCTTCTTCTTCCTCTTCTTTCCTCTTCTACTTTCTCTTCTTTTTTCTCTTCTTCTCCTTCTCCTTCTCCTTTCCTTCTCCTTGTCTTTTCCTTCTCCTTCTCCTCCTTAATCTCCTTCTCCTACTCCTTGTTCTTGTTCTTTTCATCCTCCTTTTCCTTCTACTTATTTCTTCTTTCTTCTTTTTTTCTTTCTTCTTTCTTATTTATTCAACCTTCTTCCTTCTTCCTTCTTCCTTCTTTCTTTCTTCTTCGTTCTTTCTTCTTCTTTCTTTCTTCTTCTTCTCCTCCTTATTCTTCTTCTTCTCCCTGTTCTTCTTTATCCCTAATCTTTAACCCTTAATCCTTAATGTCAAATACCTAAACCATAATCTCTAATCACTAATCCCTAACACTTAATCTTTAATCCATCTCTAATCCTTTATCACTAATCTTTAGACCCTAATCCCTAATCTTTATTCTTTAATACTTAATAATTGATCTTTAATTCTTAAAGCTTAAATCTTATCTTTAATCCCTAATCCCTAATCTCTAATCCCTTATCTTGAATTCTTAATCCTAAAATCCCTAATTCCTAACACTTAATAATCAATCCCTGACACTTAATCCATATTTCTTTAATCTCTAATTCTTAATCCCTAATTCTTAATCCTTTTTTACAAATTTTCATTCCTAAATTCCTAATCTTTAAAACCTAACACCAATCATTGATTCTTAATCCTTAAAACCTATCAAAAATCCTTAATTTGTAATTCCTAATCCTTAATCTTTAATCCATAATATTGAATCCCTCCCTCCCAAATGCTTAATCCCCAATCCTTAATACCTAATCCCTTAGTCGTTGCCAACTAGCCCATAGTCTGTTTTCTTCTTCTTCTTCTTCTTCTTCATTTACTACTAATTCTTCTCCTTCTTCTATATCTTCTTATTTTTTTTCCTTCTTGCTCTTCTTACTCTTCTTCTTCATCCTCCTCTGTTTCATCCTATTCCTCCTCTTCTTCATCTTCTACTTCTTCTTCCTCTTCTTATTCTTTTTCCTTTTCTTCTTCTTCTTCTTTTTGTCTTCTTCTAGTTCTTCTTCTCCTCCTCCTTCGCCTTCTTCCTTTTCTTCTTCTTCTTCTTCCTCTATGCCTTATTCTTCTTCTTCTCTTCTTCTACTTCTTCATCTTCTTCTTCTTCTTCTTCTCCATCTTCTTCCTCTTCTTCTTCTTCATCTTCTTCTTCTACTTCTTTTTCCTCACCTTCCTCTTCTTCTTCTTCTTCTTCTTCTTCTACCACATCTTCTTCTTCTTCTTCCTTTTTTTCTTATTCTTCCCTTTCTTCGTCTTCATCTTTCTGTTCTTCTTCCTCTTTTTCTTCTTCTTCTTTTTCTTCAGGTTCAACTCGCCCTTCTTCTTCTCTTCTTCTTCTACTACTAATTTGTCTTCTTCCTCTTTCTATTCTTATCCATCTTTTTCTTCATCATCATAATTTTCTTCTTCTTCTACTACTACTTCTACTTCTTCTTTTTCTACTTCTTCTTCTTTTGCTTCTAATTTTTCTTCTACATCTTCTTCTTCTTTTTCTTTTTCTTCTTCGTCTTCTTTTTCTTCTCCATCTTCTTCACTTCTTTTTCTTTCTCTTCTTATTCTTCTTCTTCTTCTGCTTCTCCTTGTTCTTCTTCTTCTTCTCTTTCTTCTTCTCCTTCTCCTTCTTCTTCTTCTTCTACTACTACTTCTTTTTCTTTTACTCTTCTACTTCTACTTCTATTTCAGCTTCTTTTTCCTCCTTTTTCTCCACTTCTTCTTCTCTTTCACCTTCTTCTTCTTCTTCTTCAACTTCTTCTTCTTCTTGTACTTCTTCTTCTTCTTCTTTTTCTTCATCTTCTACTTCTTCTTCTTCTTTTACTTCTTCTTCTTCATTTTCTTCTTCTTCTTCATTTTCTTCTACTTCTTCTTCTTCCTCCTCTCCTTTCTCTTTTTCTTCTTCCACTTGTTGCTTATCCTCTTGTTCTTCTTCTCCATCTACTTCTGCTTCTTCTTTATTTTCTCCTCCGTCTACTTCTCCATCTCCTTCTCTTCTTTGTCCTTCTTTCTTCATCTTTAGTTTCCCCTCTTCTTGTTCTTTTTTCTTCTTCTACCTCTTCATCTTCCTATTCTTCTTCTTTGTCTTCTTCTTCTACTACATCTCATTATTATTCATTACCTTCTTCCATCTTCCTTCTCCTACTTTTTTCTTCCTTTATTCTTCTCTTTTCTTCTTTTTTGCATCTTCTTTCTTCCTTCTTCCATCCACTTTCTTTCTTCTTCCTTCCACTTTCTTCTTTCTTCTTTCTTCTTCTTCCTATATTTCTACTTCTTCTTCCGCTTCTTCTTCTTCTTCTTCTTCTTCCACTTCTTCTTCATCTTTTTCTTATTTTTCTTCACCTTCTTCTTCTTCTTTTTCCACTTCTTCTTCTTCATGTTCTTTTTCTTCTTTTAGTTTCCCTTCTTCTTCTTCATCTTTGCCTTCTTCTTCTCCTCTTCTTCTTCTTCTTCTTCTTCTTCCCCTTCCCATTCTTCATTTTCTTCTTCTTCTTTTTTATCTTCTTCATCAGCATCAAAATTATCTTCTTCTTTTTCCTCTTGTCCTTCTTCTATTACTTTCTTCTTCCTCTAATTCTTCTTCTTATTCTTCTTCTACTTCTTCTTTTCTTCTTCTTCTTCTTCTAGTTCTTCTTTTTCTTATTCTTCACTTCTTCTTGTTCTTCCTTTTCTTATTCTTCTTCTTCTTTTCCTTTTGCTTCTTCTTCTTCTTCTTCTTCTCCTTCTTCATCATCATCTTCTTCTTCTTCTACTTCTTCTTCTTCTTTTCTTCTCCATCGGCTCCTGTCTTTCTCCACTTCTTCTCCATCTTCTTCTTCAACTTCTTCTTCATCTCCTTCTTTCTTCTAACTCCTTTTTCTTCTTTCTTTTTCTTCCCTTTTCTCTTCTTCCTTCTCCTTTTCCTTCTTCTATCTTCTCCTTTCTTCCTTTCTTTCTTCATCTTTCTTTCTTCTTCTTTCATTCTTCTTCTTCTCCTACTTCTTCTTCCACTTCTACTTCTTGTTTTCCTTCTTCTTCTTCTTCTTCTTCTTCTTCCACTTCTTCTTCTTCTTCTTCTTCTTCTTCTTGTTTTTCTTCCCCTTCTTCTTCTTCTTTTTCCTCTTCTTCTCCTTCTTTTTTCCCTTTCTTCTTCTTCATCTTCTCCTTCTTCTCTTCTTCTTCTTCTTCTTCTTCTTCCTCTTCCCATTCTTCATTTTCTTCTTCTTCTTCTTTTTTATCTTCTTCATCATCATCAAAATCATCTTCTTCTACTGCTTTCTTCTTCCTCTTTTTCTTCTTCTTCTTGTTCTTCTTCTACTTCTTCTTTTTCTTCTTCTTCTTCTTCTTCTTCTTCTTCTTCACTTCTTCTTGTTCTTGATTTTCTTATTCTTCATATTCTTTTGTTTTTGCTTCTTTTCTTCTTCTTCTCCTTCTTCTTCATCATCATCTTCTTCTTCTTCTACTTATTCTTCTTTTTTTCTTCTTCTTCTTCATCATCTTTCATGTCTTTCTCCACTTCTTCTTCTCCATCTTCTTCTTCTTCTTCTTTTTCTCCAACTTCTTCTTCTTCTCCTCCTTTCTTCTTACTCCTCTAATATTTCTTTTTTTCTCTTCTTTCTTCTTCCTTCTCCTTTTCCTTCTTCTGCCTTCTCGTTTCTTCCTCTTTCTTTCTTCATCTTTCTTTCTTCTTCTTTCATTCTTCTTCTTCTCCTCCTTCTTCCACTTCTTTTTCTTGTTTTTCTTCTTCTTCTTCCTCTTATGTTTCTTCTTCTTCCGCTACTTCTTCGTCTTCTTTATCTTCTTGTTCTTTCTGGTCCGCTTGTTACGCATCATCCTCTTCATCCTCTTCTTCTTCTTCCTCCTCATTTTCTTCTTCTTCTACATTTCTTCTTCCTTTTCTTCGTCTTCTTGTTCTTCTTCTTCTTCTTTTCCTTCGACGTCCTCTTCTTTACTCTACTTATCATTTTATTCTTGTATATTATACTTCTTCTTCTTCTTCTTCTTTCTTCTTCTTCTTCTTCTTCTTCTGCTTCCTTGCCTTCTTCTTCTCTTCTTCTTCTTCTTCTTCTTCTGATTCTTCTCATCTTTTCTTCTTCTTCTTCTTTCTTCTTCTTCTTCTTCTTCTTCTTCTCTTCTTCTTCTTCTTCCTCTTCTTCTTCTCTCTTCTCTTCTCTTCTACTTCTTCTTCTTCTCTTCTTCTTCACTCTTTCTTCTTCTACTTCTTCTTTTCACTTCGCTTCTTCATCATCATCATCTTCTTTTCTTCTTCACCTTCTCCTTATTCTTCTTCTACTACAACTTTTTCTTCTCTTCTTCTTGTTCTTCTTCTTCTTCTGCTTTTGCTTCTTTTTATTCTTCTTCTTCTTCTTTTGTTTTTCTTCTTCTTCTTCTTCTTTTGTTCTTCTGTTTTACTTCTTCTTCTTCTTCTCCTACCTCTTCTTATTTTTGTCTTCTTCTTCTTCTTCTTTTCGTATTCTTCTTCTTCCTCTTCTTCTTGTTTTTCCTCTTCTTTTTCTTCTTCTGCATCTTTTTCCTCTTCTTCTTCTTTTTTTCTTCTTCTTCTTCTACTTTTTCTCTTCATCATATTGTTCTTCCTCTTCCTCTTCTTCCAATTTCTATTCCTCTTCTTCCTCTTCTTCTCCTTCCTCTTCTTCTTTTTTTTGTCTTCTTCTTCCTTTTTTGCTTCTTCTTCTTCCACTTCCTCTCCTTCTTCTTCATCATCTTCTTCGTCTTCTTCCTCATCTGTTTCTTCTTCCTCTTCATCTTTTTCTTTCTCATTTTCTTACTCTTCTTCTTTTTCCTCTTCCACATCTTCTTCATCTTCTTCTTCTTCTTCTTCGTCCTCTTCTTCTTCTTCTTCTTCCATTTCTTCTACATCTTCTTCTTCTTCCTCTTCTTTCTCTGTTTCTTCTTCCTCTTCTTCTACTTATTCTTCCTCTTCTTCTCTTTATCTTCCTCTTCTTCTCTTCTTTTTCTTCTTCTACTTCTTTTTCTTCCCCCCCTTCTTCTTCTTCCTCTTCTTCTTCTTCTTCTTCTTCTCCTTTTCTTCTTATTCTTCTTCTTTTTCTTTTGCTTCTTCTTTTTCTTCTTCTTCTTCTACTACTATTACTTCTTCTTCTTCTTTGCTTCTTATTCTTCCTCTTCTTATTCTTCTTATTATTATTCTTCTTCTCCTTCTTCTTCAACTTCTTCTCCTCCTC
>JAIUJO010000720.1:72500-95000 GCA_023846275.1 Vanilla planifolia
CTCTTCCTCTTCTTCTTCCTCCTCTTGTTCTTCTTCTTCCTCCTCTTCTTCTTCTTCCTCCTCTTCTTCTTTTTCCACATCTTCTTCTTCTTCTTTTTCCTCATCTTCCTCTTCTTCTTCCTCTTCTCCTTCTTCTTCTTCTTTCTCTTCTGCTTTTTCTTCTTCTTTTACTCCTTCTTCTTCCTATTATTCTTCTTCTTCTTCATCTTCCACTTCATCTTCTTTTTCTTCTTCTTTTTCTTCTTCGTCTTCTTCTTCTTCTTCCTCCCTTACTTCTTCCCCTCCTTTTTCTTCATTTTCTTCTTTTCTTGTTCTTCTTCTTCTGCTTCTTCTTTCTCTTCTTCTTCATCTTCTTCTCCTCCTTCTTCTCTTGTTCTCCTTCTTCTTCTTCTTCTTATTTTTCTTTTTCTTGTTCTTGTTCTTCTTCTTCTTCTTCTTCTCCTTCTTTGTCTCCCTCGCTTTCTCTTTGTTTTTCACATTCTCCTTCTCCATCTCCTTCTCCTTTTCCTTCTCCTTCTCCTTCTTCTCCATCTCCTTCTCCATCTCCTTCTCATTCTCATTCTTCATCGCCTTCTCCTTCTCCTTCTCCTTCTTCTTGTTCTCGTCCTTTGCTTTCTCCTCCTCCTTCTTCTTCTTCTTCCTCTTCCTCTACTTCATTTTTTCTTCTTTCTTCCTTATTCTTTCTTCTTTCTTCTTCCTTCTTCATTCCTCCTTCTTCCTTCCTTCTTCCTTCTCTATTCTTTCTTATTCATTCTTTTGTCTTTCTTCTTTCTTCTTTCTTCTTCATTCTTCCTCCTCCTCTTCCTCTTCTTCTTTTATTTCCTCTTCTTCTGCCTTGTCTTGTTCTTCTTCTTTCTTTCTCATCCGAAATCCCTAATCCATAATTTCGAATCACTAATCTCTAATCTCTGATCCTCATTTCTTAATTTATAAACCCTAGTCCATCATCCTTAAACTTTAATAATTAATCACTTAATTCTTAATCCCTAAACCTTAATCAATAATCCCTTCATGCCTGATCCCTAATTCTTAATCCTTATATTAATTCCCTAATCCTTACTATCAAATATGTAATAATTAATCCTTAAACCTTAATCCCTAATTATGAATAATAATCCCTAATTCCCAATACTTAATACTTAAACCCTTCCTCCCTAATCTCTAATACCTAATCTTTAATTCCCAATCCCTCCCTCTCTAGTTTGTAATCCGTATTCCTTAACCTCAAATCCCTTCCTCGTTAATCCTCTCTAGTTCCTCCATCTTTCTTCTTTCTTCTTTCTTCTTTCTTCCTTCTTTTTCTTTCTTCCTTCATCCTTCTTTCCTCCTTCCATCTTCCTCCTTCCCTCCCTTCTGCTTTCCTCCTTCCTTCCTCTTCTTCTTCTTCTTCTTCTTCTTCTTCTTCCTCTTCTTCTTCCTATTCTTTTTCTTTTTTTTCCTTTTTCTTTCTTCCTTCTTTCTTCTTCCTTCTTCCTTCTATCGAATACCTAATCCTTAATCTCTTATCTCTAAACTCTAATCATTAATCTCTAATCTTTAATCCTTAATCCCTAATCTATAATCCATTATCCCTAATCGTTAATCTTTAATACCAAATCCTTAATTTCTAATCGTTTGTCATTAGCCCTAAATCTTTAATCCCCAATCCCTAATCTCTAATACTTATCCTATTCCCTTGATCTCGAAACACTAATATCTAATCTCTAATTCTAAATCCTTAATCCTTATTCCCTAATCCTTAAGCACTAATCTCTAATCCCTAATCCTTAAAAATTAATCCTTTAATTCGTAATCCCTAATCTTTAATCCCAAATTATTAATCCTTTCATCCTTAATCCCTAATCTTTAATCCCTATTACTTATTTCCTAATCCTTAAGCCCTAATCCCTAATTCTTGAGCCATAATCCCTTATTACGAACCCTCAAATCCTTCATCATTAATCCCTAATTCCTCTCTTTTTAATCTTAAATCTATATTCCTTGACACCTGATCCCTAATCCTTCATTCCTTAATCTCAAATCTCTAATCTCCAATCCCTAACCCCTAATCCCTCATCCCTAATCCATCTCTTCTTTTTGTTCTTCTTTTTCTTCCTCTTCTTCTTCTTCCACTACAACTTCTTCTTCTTCTTCCATATTTTCTACTTCTTCCTTTTCTTCCTCATTTTCCTTTTCTTTTTCTTTTTCTTCTTCTTCCTCTTCCACTTCTTCTTTTTCTTCTTCTTCTTCTTCATCATCATCATTTTTAATTCTTCTTCTTCTTCTTCTTCCTTTTCTGCTTCTTCCTCTTCTTCTTCTTCTTCTTCTTCTATTTCTTCTTTTCTTATTTTTCTTATTCCTCTTGTTCTTTTACTTCTTTACTTCTTCTTCTTCAATTTCCACTTCTTCATCATCATCTTCTTTCTCTTCTTCTTATTCTTCTTCTCCCTCTCTTTTTCTTTTTAGATCTCCTTCTCGTTCTACTTCTGATTCTCTTAATCTTTCTCCTTCTCCTTCTCCTAATCTTTCTCCTTCTTCTTCTCCTTCTCCATCTTCTTCTCCTTCTCCTTCTCCTTCTCCTCCACCACCTCGTCCTCTTTCTCCTTTTCCTTCCTGACTTGTTGTTGTTCTTCTTCTTTCTGTTCTTCTTCATCTTGCTCTTCTTTTTCTTCTTCTTCTTCTTCTTCTTCATCATCTTCTTCTTCCTCCTCTTCATCTTCTTCTTTCTCTTCTTCTTCTTCTTTTTCTTCTTAAACTTCTCAACTTCTTCTTCTTCTTCTTCCTCTTCTTCATCTTCTTCTTCTCTTTCTTTTATTCTTGTTCTTCTTATTCCCTTTATTCTTCCACTTTTTCTTCTTCTCCTTCTACCTCTTCTATTTCTTCTTCTTCTTCTACTTCTTCTATTTCTTCTTCTTCTTCTTCTTCTTCTTCTACTTCTACTTCTTGTTCTTCTTCTTCTTCTCCTTCTCTATTTTCTTCTCTTTCTCCTTCTCTTCGTCTTTCTCCTTCTCCATCTCCTTTTGCTTTACCTTCTCTTATTCCTCCTTCTACATCTCCTTCTCTTTCTACATCTCCTTTTTCTAATTCTCTTCTCCTTCTCATTCTCCTTCTTCTCCTCCTCCACCTCCTTCTCAATTTCCTTCTCCTTCTTCATCTTCTTCCTCTTGCTCTTCTTCCTTCTTCCATCTTTCGTTTTTCTTCTTTCCTCTTTCTCCTGCCTTCTTTCTTCTTCCTTCCTCCATCCTTCTTCTTTTGTCCTTCTTCCTTCTTCTTTATTATTCCTCTTCTTCTTCCACTTCTTCTTCTTCTTATTCTTCTTTTTCCTCTTCTTGTTCTTCCTTATCTTCCTCTTCTTTCTTCCTTCTTTTTAATCCCTAATCCTTAATAAGCAATCCCTAATCCATCTCAAACCTTAATTCTTTAATATTTAATCCCAACCCTCTAATCCTTAATCTCTAATCCTTAAACTGTAATCCTTTATACCTAATCCCTAATCCTTAATAAAAATTCCATATTCTTTAATCTCTAATCCTTAATCCCTAATCTCTAATCCATAATCATTGGCCTAATCTCTATCCATAATCATTAATCCCTAATCCTTAATCTCTAATCTTTAATGCTAATCCTTCAATTTCTTATCCCAAATCTCTAATCTCTAATCCTGAATCTGACTTCTCTTATCTCTAATATCTAATCTTTAAACCTTATGCCCTAATCCCTAACTCCTAATCCTAAATCACTAATCTCTAATCCCTAATCCATAATAATAAATCCCTTAATTCTTAATTCCTAATCACTAATCTCTAATCATTAATCTCTTTATCCCTAATACATAATCCATAATCCCTAATCCCTATTACTTATTTCTTTGTCCTTAAGCCCTAGTCCCTAATCCCTCCTATAATCTTTAATCCGTATTCCCTGATACCTAATCCCGATTCCTTAAACCCTAATCTCTAATTCGTAATCCCTAACTCTCAATCCCTAATCCCAAATCCATCTCTTCTTCCTCTTCTTCTTTTTCTTCCCTTTCTTCTTCTTCTTCTTCTTCTTCTTCTTTCATATTTTCTTCTTCTTTCTTCCATTCCTTCCTTATCTTCCTCTTCATCATCATCATCATCATCTTCTTCTTCTTCTTCTTCTTCCTTATTTTCTTCTTTTCTTCTTCTTCTTCTTCCATTCCTTCCTTATCTTCCTCTTCATCATCATCATCATCATCTTCTTCTTCTTCTTCTTTTTCTTCCTTTTCTTCTTCTTCTCCTCCTCCTTGTTCTTCTTCTTCTTCGTCTTCTTCATTGCCTTTGTCTTCTCCATCTTCTTCATAATAGTTAATCTTTATCCTGTAATCCACAATAAATCCTTTCCTCCTTAATCACTAATCCATAAATAAATAATGTCTAATCCATCCCATGCTAATCCCTAATCCATCATTAATTAATAATCCATAATCCCTAATCTCTAATTATTATTTCTTAATCCCTAATCCTTAATCCCAAATTCCTAATTTTTAATCCCTAATCCCTATCCCTTAATCCTTAATCTTTAATCTCTAATTACTAATCCTTAATCTTTAATTTGAAATCCCCTAATCTCTTAAACTCTAATCCTTAATACCTAATCTCTAATCCTTAAACTATAATCCATAATCCCTATTCTTAATTTCTAATCCCGAATCTCTAATCCATAATCCTTAATAACTAATCTTTAATCATTAATTCCTAAGTCTTATTCTCTAATGCTAATCATAATCCATTAATCTCTAAGTCCTAAACTCTAATCTCTAATTGCTAACCCTTATCCCTAATCTCTAATTGCTAATCATAATCATTAATCTCTAATCCCTAACCCTTATCCCTAATCCCTATTCTATAATCCCAAATCTCCAATCAAAAATTCATAATCTCGAATCCCTAATTAGTAATAATTAATCCCTCAATTTATAATTCATAACGTCAAATCCTTTATCATTAGCCCTTTCATCTCTAATCCTTAATCCCTAATATGTAATCTTTATTACTTATTCCCTAATCCATACTCTCTAATCCCTAATCCGTAATCCCTAATCCCTAAACCCTAATCTCTAATTGCTAACTTCCAATTCCCTAATCCATAATCCTTCCTCCTCTAATCTTTAAACCCATATTCTTTAATACCTAAGGCTTAACCCTTTGTTCATTAATCCTTAATCCCTAATGCCTAATACCTTATCCCTAATCTGTCTCTTCTTCCTCTTCTTCATTCAATTCTTCTTCTTCCATTTCTTCATCATCTTCTTCTTCATCCTCTTCTTCCTAATCTTCTTCTTCTTTTTCTTCTTCTTCCACCTCTTCTTCTTCCTTTTTTTCTTCTTCTTCCTATTCTTCTTATTCCTCTTCTTCTTCCTCTTCCTCTACTTGTTGTTCTTCTTCTTTAGCTTCTTCTTCTTTTTCTTCTTCCTCTTCTATTTCTTCTTCTTCTTCTTCTTCTTCTTCTTTTATTTCTTCTTTCATCATCATCATCATCTTCTTCTTCTTCTTTTTGTTCATCTTCATCTTCATCATCATCATTTTCTTTTTCTCTTCTTCTTCTTCTTCTTCTTTCGTTCTTCTTCTTCCTCTTCTTCTTCTTCTTCTTCTTCTTTTTCTTCATATTCTTCTTCTTCCTCTGCTTCTTCTTGTTCTTCATCTTTTTTTCCTCTTCTTCTTCCTATTATTTTTCATCAGCTTCTTTTTCTCCTCCTTCATCATCTTGTTCTTCCATCTCCTTCTTCTTCTTCTCCTTCTTATTCTTCATATTCTTCTTCTTCTTCATCATCTTCTCCTTGTTCTTCTTCTTCTTCTTCTTCTTCTTCTTCACCTTCTTCATCTTCGTAGTCCTTAATACCAATTCCATAATTCCTACTCGTTAATCCCTCTGTATCTAACCTCTAATTCTTGATCCTTAATCTATAATCCCTAAGCCATCCTTCATTAATCACTAATCCTTAATCCCTAATTTGAAATTATAATCCTTATTCTCTAACCCTTAATCCCTAATCTCTAGTCCATCATTAATCCCTAATCCCAAATTATTAATTTCTAATCTCAAATCTCTAATCCTTAAACCCTAATCTATAACTCTTAATCCCTAATCCTTAATCCCCAATCTATAATCCAGAATATCTTGTCCCTAATCCCTAATCCCTAATCTCTAATCCATAATCCCTAATCTATAATCTATAACCTCTAATTCCTAATCTCTTATCCTAAACTTAATCCTAATCACATAATCTCTAATCTCTAATCCCTAATCCCTAATCCCTAATTCATAATCTTTTGTCCCTAACCACTAATCTCTAATCCTTAATCTCCAAAGCTTAATCATTAATCAGTAATCCATAATCGTTAGTCCTTAATCACAAATCCTTAATCTATAATGTCTCATCCCTAATCCTAATACCAATCCCCATTCTCCAATCCTTAATCCTTAATCTATAATACCTAGTCCTTAATCCAAAATCTCTAATTATAAATCACTAAACTAATTCTTATTCCCTAATCTATAATCCCTAATCTTTAAAAATTAATCACTTAATTCTTAATCCCCAATCCCAAATCATTAATCTCATCATCTCTAAGCCTTAACCCTAATCCATAATCCTTAATCCATAATCCCTATTACTTATTCCTTAATCCCTACTCCCTAATCCTAAATCCTTAAACCCTAATCCCTAATCATCAATCCTTAATTGATAATCTCTAACCCCTAACACTTAACCCCATATCACTCCCTCCATTATCTATGATCAATAATAACTTGCCCCTAATCCTTAATCCTTAATCCATCTCTTCTTTCTATTCTTCTTCTTCTTCTTCCTCTTCTTCTTCCTCTTCTTCTTCTTTTTCCTCCTCTTCCTCTTTTTCTTCCTCATCTTCTTCTTCAACTTCTCCCACATCTTCCTCATCTTCTTCTTTTTCTTTTTCTTCTTCATCATCATCATCTTCCACTTCATCTTGTTTTTCTTCTTCTTTTTCTTCTTCTTCTTCTTCCTTTACTTCCTCTTCCATCTCCTCTTCTTCCACTTCTTTTTCTCTATTTTCTTCTTTCTTTGTTCTTCTTCCTCCTCTTCTTCTTCTCTTTCTTCTTCTTCTTCTTCTTCTTTTATTTCTTATTCTCTTTTTATTTCTTCTTCTTCTTATTCTTCTATTTCTTATTCTCTTTTTTCTTCTTCTTCTTCTTTTTCTCTTTCTCCTCCTTCTTCTCCATCTTTTACTCCTTGTCTTTTACCTTCTCCTTCTCTATCTCCTTTTCCTTCTTCTTCTCCTTCTCCATGTCGTTTTGCCTCTCCTTCTCCTCCTTATTCTCCATCTGTTTCTCCTTCTCCTCCTTATTCTCCATTTATTTCTCTTTCTCCTCCTCCTCCTTGCCATCCTTATCCTTCTCCAGTTCTTCTTGTTCTTCTTCTTCTACTTCTTCTTCATTTTCTTCTTCTTCTACTTCTCTCTTCTTTCTTCTTTCTTCTTTCTTCTTTCTTCTTTCCTCTTTCTTCCTTGTTCTTTGTTCTTCCTCTTCTTCTTTCGCTTCTTCTTCCTTGTCTTCTTCTTCTCCTTTCTTCCTTATCCCTAATTCATAATCCCTAACCCCTAATCCATAACCCATAATCCCTAATCCTTAATCTCTAATCTATTCTCTAATCTCTAAACCTTAATCATTAATCCATAATCCCAAATCTTTAATCTCTAATCATTAGTCTTAATACCAATCTCTTATTCTTTAATCCCTAATCCCTAACCTCTAATACCTAATCCTTAATCCAGAATCCTTAATCACTAATCTCTAATTCTAAATCCTTATTTCTTAATCCATAATCTCTTACTCATAACTCTTAAACTTTAATAATTAATCCCTTAATCCGTAGTCCCTAATTCTTATTCATTAATCCTTTCATCCCTAATCCTTAATTCTTATTACTTATTCTCTAATCTTTACTCTCTAATCTATAATCCTAAATCCTTAAACCCTAATTCTTAATTACTAATCCATAATCCGTAATCCTTAATCCTTAATGTTTAATACCTAAAACCTATCCCTTCCTCCTTAATCCCTAATCCTTTAATCCCTAACACCTAATCCTTAATCTTAATCCTTATTATCTAATCGCTAATCTCTAATCTATAAATCCTAATCCCTAATCTCTAATCCCTAATCCTTAGTAACTAATCCCTAATACCTAATTCCTAATTCTTAATCTCTAATCCCTAATCTTAATACAAATCTTTTATTCTTTTATCACTAATCCCTAATCTCTAAAACCTAATCCTTAATCTAGAATCCCTAATCACTATTCTCTAATTGGTAATCCTTATTTCATAATCTATAATCCCTAATCTTTAACAATTAATCTCTTAATCGTTAATCTTTATTCCCTAATCCTTAATCATTGATGCTATCATCCATAATCCTTAATCCATAATTCTGATTCCATATTTCATAATCTCTACTCTCTAGTCCATAATCCTAAATCCCTAAATCATAATCCTTAATTATTAATTCTTAATACCTAATACCTAATCTCTCCATCCATAATCCCTAATCTCTAATCTCTAATCCTTAATCCCACCCACTTAAATAATAATCTTTATTTCTTAATCCCTAATCCCTCTATCTTTAATGCCTAAACTCTAATCCTTAAGACCTAATTCTTAATCCTTAATGCATCTCTTCTTCCTATTCTCCTCCTTTTTCTTTGTCTTCTTCTTCCTCTTCTTGCACTTGCTAATTCTCTTCTTCTTCACCTTCCTCATCTTCCTCTTCTTTTTTTTCTTCTTCCTCTTCTTCTTTCCCTTCTTCTTCCTCCTCTTCTTCTTTTTTTCTTCTTCTTCTTCTTTTTCATCTTCTTTTCTTCCCCGTCTTTTTCCTCTACTTTATTTTCTTCGTCTTCCTCTTCCTCTATTTATTCTCTTTCTACTTCTTTTCTTATTCTTCTTATTCCTCTTCTTGTTCTTTTACTTCTTTTTTTTTTTCTTCTTCTTCTTCTATTTCTTTTTCTTCTTCTTCTCCTTCTTCTTCTTCTTCTCCTTCTTCTTCTTCTTCTTGTACTTCTTCTTCTCCTACTCTTTCTTCCTCTCCACCTTTTTTTCTTTCTCCTTCTCTTTCACCTTCTTCTTCTCCTTCCTTTTCCTTCTCCTTCTCCTTCTCCATCTCCTTCTCTTACTCCTACTTCTCTTTCTCCTTCTCCTTCTCCTTCTCTTCTACCTTATCCTTGTCCTTCTTTTCCTTCTTCTTCTTCTTCATATTCGTCTTCTTCCTTCTTTCTTCTTTCTTCTTTCTCCTTTCTTCTCTCTTTTTTCTTGTTTCTTCTTCCTTCTTCTTTCTTCCTTCTTCTTTCTTCCATCTTCCTTCCTCCTTCCTTCTTGCTTCTTCCTTCTTCCTTCTTTCTTTTTCCTTCTTCTGTATTCTTCCTCCTCTTCTTCCTCTTCTTCCTCCTCTTCATCTTCTTCTTCTTCTTCCTTCTTCTTTCTTCCCTCTCCCTTCTTCCTTCTTTCATCTACCAAATTCATAATCAATAATCATTAATCCCTAATCGTTAATCAATTGTAATTATCCAACCCATAATCTTTAATCTGTAACCTTTAATTCTTAACCTCTAATCCCTAAACACAAATCTCTGATGCCTAATCCCTAACCCTTAATCCCTAATATATAATCTATAATCCATAATCTCTAATCTCTAATTTTTAATCTTTAATCCTTAATCACTATTCCTAAGTCCTTAATCCCTAATCACTAGTGCTTATCTTAATCCCTTAATCTCTAATCACTAACCTCTAATCATAAATCCTAACCCAAATCTCTAACCTCCAATCCAAAATCCCTAATTTTTATTCCTTAATCCTTAACCTTTAATCTTAAATCCCTAATCTCTAATTAATAATTCTTAATCCTTCTTCTTCATCCACTTCCTCCTCATCTTCCTCTTCTTCTTCTTCCTCTTCCACTTCTTCTGTCTTCTTCTTCTTCCTCTTTCTCTCTTTTTCTTCTTCTTCTTCATCTTCCTCTTCCTCTTCCTCTTCTTTCTCTTCTTCCTCTTCTTCTTCCTCAACTTCTTCTTCTCCTTCTTTTCTTATTCTTCTTATTCCTCTTCTTCTTCCACCTCTTCTTCTTCTTCTTCTACTTCTTCTCCTTCTTCTTCTATATCTTCTTTTTCTTCCTCTTCTTCTTCTTCTTCTTCTTCTTCTCCTTCTCCTTCTTCTCTTTCTTCTTTCTTTGTCTTTCTTCTTCTCGTTCTCTTTCTGCTTCTACTTCTCCAACTCCTTCTCCTTCTCCTTCTCCTTCTCCATCTCCTTCTCTTTCCCCATCTTCTTCCCTTCCTCCTCTTTCTACCTTCCCTTCTACTTCTTCTTCTTCCTGCTCTTTTTTCTTCCTTCTAAATTCTTTCTTCTTTCATCTGTCTTCTTCCTTTTTCGTTCTTCCTTCCTTCTTTCTTCTCCTTTCCTCCTTCCTTCTTACTTCTTCCTTCATTTTCATTCTTTCACTTCTTCTTTTTCTTATTCTTCGTTTTCCCCTTCTTCTTCCTTTTTTTCTTCTTTTTGTCTTTTTCCTACTCCCTAATCCCCAACATTTAATCCATAATCACTAATCCATCCCAAATCTCCAATCCTTCAAATTTAATCCTTAACCTCTAATCCCTAATCTCTACTCCCTAAACTATAATCCATAATACCTAATCGCTAATCCCTAATCTATAATCCATAATACTTAATCTCTAATCTCTAATCCATAATCCCTAACCCTTAATCACTAATCCAAAATCCTCAATCCCTAATCTCTAATGCTTATCCTAATCCCTAAATCTCTAATCTCTATTTTTAATCTCTACTCCTAAATCCAACATCCCAAATCTCTAATCTGTAATCTCAAATCCTAAATTGTTATTCCCCAATCTTCAATCCCTAGTCCCTAAATCCTAAATGTGTAATACCTAATCCTTAATAATTAATCCCATAATTCTTAATCCTTAATCTTTAATCACAAATCATTAATCACTTTATTATTGATCTTTAATCCATAATCCTTAATCCATAATCCTTAATCCCTAATCCCTAATCCCTGTTAATATTCCCTAATCTCTATTTCCTAATCTCTAATCCTTAATCCCTAAACCTTAATCTTTAATTACTAACCCTCAAATCCCTAATCACTAATCCCTAATCCTTAATCCCTCCCTTCTTAATTCTTAATCCGTATTTCCCAATGCCTAATCCCTAATCCTTCATTCCGTAATCTCTAGTCTTTAATCCCTAACCCCTAATTTCAATTTCCTAATCCAACTTTTCTTCTTATTCTTCTTCTTTTTCATCCTCTTCTTCTTTCTCATCTTCTTCTTTTTCTTCTTCCTCTTCTTCTTCTTCTTCTTCTTCTTCTTCTTCTTCCTATTCTTCATCATCTTCCTCTTTTTTCTTCCTATTCCTCTTCTTTTTTTGTTCTTCTTCTTCTTCCTCCTCCTCCTCTTCTTACTCTTTCTCTTCTTCTTCTTCTTCTCCTTCTTTTTTGTTCTTTTTATTCCACTTCTTCATCCACTCCATTTTCTTCTAGTTCCTCCTCTTCTTCTTCTTCTCCTTCTTTTTTAGTTCTTTTTATTCCTCTTCTTCATCCACTTCTTCTTCTAGTTCCACCTCTTCTTCTAGTTCCACTTCTTCTTCAATTCCTTCTTCTTCTTCTACTTCTTCTTCCTCTTCTGCTCTTCACTCTTCTTTTCCTTCCCCTTCTCTTTGTCTTTCTTCTCCTCCTTCTCCTTCTGCTTCTCCTTCTCCTATTCCTTCTCCTACTCCTTCTCCTCCTCCTTCTCAATCTCCTTCTCCATCTCCTTCTCCTTTTCATTCCCCTTCTCCTCTTTTGCCTTCTCTTCCTTCTTATTTTATTTCTCATTCTTCTTCTTCCTTCTTTCTGTCTTCTTTCTTCTTTCTTCTTTCTTCTTCCTTCTTCCTTCCTTATTCCTTTCCCTTTCTTCCTTCTTCTTCTTCTTCTTCCTTCTTCTTTCTTTCTTCTTTCTTCTTTCTTCATTCTTCTTCTTTGTTCCTTCCTTATTCCTTTCCCTTTCTTCCTTCTTTCTTCTTTCTTCATATTTATTCTTCCTTTTGTTCTTTCTCTTCGTTTTCTTCTTATTCTTCTTATTCTTCTTTTTCCTTTCCCATCTTCTTTCTTCCTTCTCCCAAATCCCCAATCTTTTATGTTTATTCAGTATCCTCTAATCCCTAATCTCTAACCCCTTAACTCTAATCTTTAATACCAAACCCCTAATCTATAATCCTTAATCTATAATCCATAATCCATAATCTATAATCCCTAATCCTTAATCCCTAATCCTTAATCATTAATCACTAATACTTAATCACTAATCCTTAATCATTAATCTTTAATCTCTAATGCAAATAGTAATCCCCTAATCTATAATCCCAAATCCCTAATCTCTAATACTAAATCCTACATCCCTAATCTCTAATTTCTAATCTCTAAACCCTATCTTCAACACCTAATCCCTAATCCTAAATCTTTAATCTCTAATGCATAATATTTAATAATAAACCCCTTAATTCTTAAACCCTAATCTCTAATCTCTAATCATTAATCCCTTCATCCTTAATCCCTAATTCCTAATCGTTGATACTAAACACCTAATCACAAATCAATATTACTTATTCTTGAATCTCTACTCCCTAATCCCTAATATTTAATACATATATATCCTAATTTCTAATTGTTAACACTCAAATCCTTAATCACTAATCCCTCCTTCCCTAATCTTTAATCCCTATTTCATGACACATAATCCCTAAACCTTTAGTCCTTAATCCAGAGTACCTAGCCTCTAACCCTTGATCCATAATCCCTAATCCATCTCTTCTTCCTCTTCTTCTACTTCTTCTTCTTCTTCTTCTTCTTCTTCCTCTTTTTCTTCTTCGTACTCTTCTCATTCCTCTTCTTCTTCTTCTTCTTCCTCTTTTCCTTTTCTTCTTCTTCTTCTTCTTCTTCTTTCACTTCTTCTTTTTCTTCTTCTTCTTCTTTTTCCTCTTCTTCATCCACTTCTTCTTCTTCTAATCATCTTCATCTTCCTCTTCTTCATTTTTCTATTCTTCTTCTTCTTCTTCTACTACTACTCCTTCTTCTACCTTTTCTTCATTTTCCTCTTATTCTTTTTCCTCTTCTTCTTCTTCTTCTTCTCCTTCTTATTCTTCTACTTTTCCTATTCTATTTCTTCTTCTTCTTTTTCTTCTTCTTCATCTTCTTCTTCTTCTTCTACCCTTCTTGTTCATTTTCTTCTTCTTCTTCTTCTTTATCCTCCTCATCTTCTTCTTCTTCTTGATCTTCTCTTTCTTCTTCTTCTACTTCTTCACCTTGTTCGTCTTCATCTTTTTCTTCTTACTCTTCTGCTTCTCCTTCTCCTTCTTCCCTCTCCCTAACCATTAATACTTAATCTTTAATCACAAATCCTTAATCCCTAATGAATAATCCATCCATAATTTTCCACCCTTAATCTTTAGTCCCTAACCTCTAATCCCTAATCACTAATCCCTAAAATCTAATCTCTAATACTTTATCCATAAACCTTATACATGATCTCTAATTTCCAATACCTAATCCCTAATCCTTAATCACTAACCTTTATTTCTTAATATCTTATTATTTAATCTCTATTGCTAATCTTAATCCTTTAATCTCTAATCCATAATCTCTATTGTCTAATCCTTAATCTTGCATAATCTTTAATCTCTAATCCCTAATCTCTATTAATTAATCTCTAATATTTAATCTTAAATCTCTAATCCATAATCCTTAATAATTAATATCTTAAATTTTAATCCTTAATCTCTAATCCTTATTGATTCATCCCTTCATCCTTAATTCTTAATCCTTAATCCTTAATCCCTAATTTCTAATATCAAATCTTTATTACTTATTCCCTAATCCCTACTCCTTAATCCTTAATCTTTAATCACTAAATGCTAACATCCAAAACCATAATAACTAAACTCTCTTACTCTAGTCTTCAGCCTTTGTTCCCTAATGCATACCCCTTAATCCTTAATCCTTAATCCCCAACACCTAATCCTTAATCCCTTTAATTTTAAATCTTAATCTTTAATCCTTATTCACTAATCCCTTCATCCCTAATCCCTAATCCTTAAACTTTAATATCTAATCATATCTCACTATTTCTTATTCCCTAATCCCTACTCTTTAAATCCTAATCTCTAATCCCTAATTACTAAATTCCAAATCCCTAATCACTTATCCCTACCTACTTAATCTTTAAACCATATTCCTTGACACTTAATGCATATTCCTTCAACACTTAATCCCTATTTCTAATCCCTAACCCCTGATCCTTAACCCTAATATGTCATTTCTTCCTCTTCTTCTACTTCTACTTCTTCTTCTTCTTCCTCCTCTTCTTTTATCTCTTCTTCTTCCTCTTCTTCTTTTTACTCCTCATCTTCATCCTCCTCTTCTTCTGCTTCTTCTTCTTCTTCCTCATCTTCAACTTCTTTTTCTTCTTCTTCTTCTTCTTCTTCGTACTCTTCTTCATCCTCTTCTTCTTCTTCGTCTTCTTCTTCTTCTTTCTCCTCTTCTTTTTCTTCTTCTAAATCTTATACTTCATCTTCTTCTTTTTCCTCTTCTTCTTCACCTTTTAGTCCTTGCTCTTCTTATTCTTCTTCTTCTACTTCTTTCTCTTCTTCTTCCTCTGCTTGTTCTTCTCCTTCTTCATCATTATCACCATCTTCTTCTTTTTCTCCTTTTTCTTCCTCTTCTTCTGCCATTTCTACTTCTTTTTCTTCCTCTTCTTTTCTTCTTCTACTACTTCTTCTTCTTCTTCTTCTTCTATTTTTTTGCTTCTTCTTCTTCTCTTCTCTTCTTTTTCTTCTACTTCTTCTTCTTCTTGTTCTTCTTCTTGACCTTCTTCACCTTGTTCCTCTTCTTCTTCTTCTTCTTACACCTCTCCTTCTTATTCTTCTCCTTTGTTTGCTTCTACTTCTTCCTCTTCCTCTTCTTTTTCTTTTTCTTCTTCTTCTTCTTCTTCTACTACTTCTTCTTCTTCTTCCTTATTTTCTTCTTATTCTTCTTCTTCCACTTCTTCCTCATCTTCCTTTTCTTCTTCTTCTTTTCTTTCTTCATCTTCTTCATCTTTGCCTTTTCCTTGTTCTTATTCTATTTCTTTTCTCCTTCTTCTTCGTCTTCGACTTCCACTTCTTGTTGTTGTTCTTCTTCTTCTTCTTTATCTTCCTCCTCTTCTCCTTGTTCTTCGTTATCCTTAATCCTTATTCCTTAATCCCTCCCTCTCTAATCTCTTATTCTTAGTTCTATAATTGTTAATCCATCCTACCCAACTCTCTAATCCCTAATTTTTAATCTCTAATCCTTAATATCTAATTCTTAATCCCTAATCTATCTATAATCCCTAGTTTATAATTTATAATCCCTTATCTCTCATCCCTAACTAATCACTATCCCTAATTTTTAATCCCTAATCCTTAATCTCTAGTCTCTAATAATAATCTCTAGTCTCTAATCCCTAATCCATAATCCCAAGTCTTTAATCCCTAATCCCTAAACTGTAATTCATAATCTTTAATCATTAATCACTGATCCTTAATCTTTATTGCTAATCCTAATCCCACAATCTTTAATTCTTAGTCTCTAATCCTGAATCCTACCCTTAATCTCTAATCTCTAATTCTTAATCTATAATCCTTATTCTCTAACTCTTAAGCCCAAATCCTAGATTCTTAATCTCTTATCACTAATCCCTAAAAATGAATCCTTTAACTCTTAATCCTTAATCTCTACTCCTTAATCATTAAATTCTTCATCTGTAGTCTTTAATCCTTAATCTCTAATCCCCAATCCTTAATTCCTAATCCTTATTCTCTAATCCCTACTCTCTAATCCTTAATCCCTAATTTGTAAACACGAATCCCTAATTCTTAACTCAAAAATCAATAATCATTAATCCTCTAATCCTTCCATCCTTAATCTTTATCCCTTATTCCCTAATACTCAATGCATAACCCTTCATTCCTTAATCTATAAACTATAATCCCTAATCCCAAACACCTAATCACTAATCTCTTATCCATCCCTTCTTCCTCTTCTTCTTCTAGTTCTTCTTCTTCTTCTTACTCTTTTTCTTCTTATTCTTCCTCATCTTTGACTTCCTCTTCTTCCTCTTATTTCTTCCTCTTCCACTTCTTCTTCTTCTTCTTCTTCATTTTCTTCTCCCTCTTCTTCTTCTTTGTCTTCTTCTTCTTCCTTTACCTTTTCTTGTTCTTTTTCTTCATCTTCTTCTTCTTCTTCCTCTTCCTCTTCATCTTTCTCTTCTTCTTCCTTTAATAGCTCTTCTTCTTCTTCTTCTTCTTTTTCTTATTCTTCTTTTCCTTCTAGTTCTTCTTCTTCTTCCTCTTCTATTCTTTTTCTTCTCCTACTTCTTCTTCTTCATCATCTTCTTCTTCTTCTTTTCCTTCTTCTTCTTCTTCTCCTCCTCCTCCTTCTTCTTCTTCTACTTCTTCTTCTTCTTCTTCTTTTTCTTCTTCTTCTTCTTCTTCTTCTTCCTGGTATTCTTTGACTTCTTCTTCATCATCTTCTTCTTTGACTTCTTTTATTTCTTCTTCTTCTTCTTCCTCTTCTTCTTCTTCTTCAACATTTTCTTCTTCTCTTCTTCTTGTTCTTCTTGTTTTTCTTCTTCATCTTCCTCTACTTCATCCTCTTATTATTTTTCCTCTTCATCTTCCTCTACTTCTTCTTCTTCATCATCTTCTTCTTCTTCAACTTGTTTGCCTTCTTCTTCCTCTACTCTTTATTATTGTTCTTCTTCTTCTTTTTCTTCTTCTTCTTCTTCCTCTTCCTCTTCTTTTTCTTCTTCTTCTTCTTCCTCTTCATTTTCTTTTTCTTTTTCTTCTTCTTGTTCTTCTCTTCTTCTTCTTCCTCATTTTCTTGTTGTTCATCTTCTTCATCTTCTTTCTTATGTTCCTCTACTTCTTCTTTTTCTTCTTCTTCTTCTTCTTATTCATTTTCTTCTTTTTCTTCTTCTTCTTCTTCTTCTTCTCCTTGATCTTTTACTTCTTTTTCTTAAATTTCTTCTTTTTCTCCTTGATAATCCTTAATCCCTACTCCCTAATCCCAGATCAGTAATCGCTCCCTCAATCTCTCATCCCTAAATAAATATTGCCTTATCCAAATCCCAAAACCCAAATCCCTTATATCTAATCGCTAATCCCTAACCCATAACCCCTAATCCATCCTTAATCAATAATCCCCAATCCTGAGTCTCTAACCTTTAATCCTTAATCTCTCATTCCAAATCCCTAATACTCAATCCTTAATCTATAATTCTTTAACCTTAATTCCTAATGCTTATTATTTTTCTTAATCCATACTCTTTAATCTTTAATCCTTAATCCCTAAACCTGAATACCTAGTTGCTAATCCATATTCTCTAATCCCTAATAATTAATCCCAAATATCTAATCCCTAATCCCCCTTCCTTAATTCTTAATCTCTAAACTCTAATCCTTAATCCCTAATCCATCTCTTCATCCTCTTCTTCTTCTTGTTCAAATTTTTCTTCCTCTTCTTCTTCTTCTTCTTCCTATTCTTCTTCTTCTTCTTCCTTATTTTCTTATTCTTGTTCTTCTTCCTCCTCCTCTTCCTCATCTTCCTTTTCATCTTCTTGTTCTTATTCATCTTCATCTTCCTCTTCTTCTTCTTATTCATCTTCATCTTCCTACTATTCTTGTTGTTCTTCTTCTTCTATGTTTTCTTCTTCTTCCTCCTCATCTTCTTTCTATTCTTCTTCTTTTCCTGTTCTTCTTCTTCCCCATCATTTTCCTCTTCTTCTTCTTCTTCAGTTACTTCCATTGTTCTTCTTTCCTCTTCCTTCTTACTTCCTACTTCACCTTATCTCGTTCCTTCTTCGTTCTTCTTTCTTGTTTCTACTTTATTCTTCCTCTTCTTCTCCCTCTTCTTTTTCTTCTTTCTTTCTTCTTCCTTCTTCCTTTTTCTTTCTTCCTTTTTCTTCTTCTTCCTTCTTCCTTCTTTCTTCTCCTTAATAATTAATCCTTAATTCTTAATACTTATTATTTTTCGAGATGTATTAATTGATAAGAAAAAGAAAAAACGTGAAAGGTTATTTTATTGATGGGAAAATAGAATCCTTTATCGCGGACAGTTCTTGTATTCCAAGTAAAGAAAAAAAATTATTGATTCAGTTCTCCACCTTAACGACAGAATAAAAGAATTGATAAATTTCTATTGAGTCTGACACATAGTTATCATTTATTCAAGAATGACTCTGGTTATCAAATGATTGAACAATCGGGATCTATTTTCTTACAATACATAATTCATAAAAAAGATCTAATGAATTATGAGTTCAATAGATCCTGTTTAGCAGAAAGACGGATATTCTTGCTCTTTATCAGACAATCACTAATTCACAAACCTCGGGGGTGGTCGATAGTTTTCATTCCTCATCTTCTGATGAAATTCCCTTTTCGCTCCCCTTATTCCCTTATAGTTCTAGAGGTATTTTAGTGATAGGTTCTATGGGAATTGGACGATCCTGTTTGGTCAAACACCTAGCGACAAACTTCTATGTTCCTTTCATTACGGTATTTACGACCAAGGTCAAAAGTTTTTGGTTTTATGACCTAGGTTACAATATGCTTGATTTTGATGAGAGTGATATTATGTATAAGATGGAAATTATGAGTATATATGATAGTATCCATAAGATCCATATTAAGGATCTTGTGTGGGATAGTGATGATTACTTTAAGACTGTTGATAATGAGACTGAGAATGATAATGATTCAAGATGATACCTATGTTAATAGAGTATCTGGATTCGCAAATGAAAATAGGAAATGTTAAACTAGTAAGCCCTTATATTGAGATCATGGCTCAATTCGAATTACAATTCGAATTCGCAAAAACAATGTCTCCTTGCATAGTATGGATTCGAAACATTCATGATCTGAATATGGATAAGTCGGATTTCGTATTCTTATTCCTCGTTCAATTAGAGAACTATCTCTCCAGGGATTGTTCCACTGGAAAGATTCTTGTTATTGCTTCGACTCATGTTCCCCAACAAGTGGCTCCCACACTAATAGCTCCGGATAAATTAAATACATGCATTAAGGTACGAAGGCTTGTTCCTCCACAACAACGAAAACACTTTTTCACTCTTTCATATACTAGGGGATTTCACTTAGAAAAGGAGATATTCCATGCTAATGGATTAGATACCCTAACCATGGGTTCCAATGTACTAGATCTTGGAGGATTTATTAATAATGTCTTATCGATTAGTATTGCACAGAAGAAATCCATTATAGAAATGAATACAATTAGATCAATTATTCATAAAACAACTTGGACTTTTCGACCCTATATAAGATCGGCTCAGAATCATGGGATCCTTTTCTATCAGATAGGAAGGGCTATCGCACAAAATGTATTTCTAAGTAATTTCTCCATAGATCCTATATCTATCTATATGAATAATAGATCATGTCAGGTAGGGGGGATTTTTATTTGTAGAAATGGTACTTCAAACTTAGAAGGAACATAAAGAGATTCACGATACTTCTTTATCTTTTGAGTTGTTCTACCGGATCAGTCGCTCAAGATCTTTGGTCCAGACCCGATGAAAAAGATCGGATCATTTCTTATGGATTCCTTGAGAATGATTTGAATCTAGTTCATGGCCTATTACTATTATTACTATTCGAAGCAGAAGACGCTCTGGCTTTGGCGGGATCCCCACGGACAGAAAAAGATTGCAGTCAGTTTGATAATAATGATAATAATCGAGTGACATTACTTCTTCGGCCCGAACCAAGGAATCCGTTAAATATCATACGAAATGTATTTTTTTCTTATGAACAATCATGGTTGGAGTTTGAAGAAGGGGAAGAATTGGATCCAGATAAAATGGAGAAGGGGGATTTCTTCTTCAATCAAATAGTTTGGGCGCCTCAAATATGGTGCTCTTGTGGCAATCTATTTGATTGTATCAAAAGGTCCACTAAATTGGGATTTCCCTATTTGGCTGGGTCATTTTGGGGCAAACAGAGCATTGATCATCAAGATCAAGAGGATGAGCTTTCGAACATTTATCATCAAGATAAAGAGGATGAGGATGAGCTTCTGAGCATTTATCCTCAAGATAACATTTCTCTTTTTCCTCAACATAACATTTCTCTTTATCATCAAGATAAAGAGAAAGAGGATGAGCTTCTCGAGAATGACTCGGAGATGGAGTACCAGATACCAAATAGATCTTACACAAAAGAAAACCGTTTGACAACAAACCAATTCTTTTGGGACCCCACGGATCTATTATTTTCCCTACTCCAAGAGCAGTCCTTTGTCTCTGTGTTTTCACATCGAGAATTCTTTGCAGATGAAGAGATGCCAAAGGAGCTTCGAAAAAATCCTTCTACATCTATGTATAAAGGCTGGTTCATCAAAAATACGGAAGAATTCGAATTGTTGATTCATCGCAAGAGTAGAACCAATAGTTCATTATCTAAGGAATCTTTCCGTTCTAAGATTCTAACCGAGAGTTATCAGTATTTATCAAAGTTTTTCCTATCTAACCAAATGCTATTGGATCAAATGACAAAGACATTGCTGAGAAAGAAATGGCTTTTCCTGAATGAAATGAAACATTTGATTCATGTAACAGGGGAAAGATTCCCCATTCCTTAGCCGTAAAGATATGTGCCCATGAAAAGGGGATTCAGTGGAACAGAATTGGCCGATGGTAGAGTCGTGGAAACACTTGTTTCTTTCATCTTTTTGGCCTTAGCTCCATGGAACAATATGCTACTGCTGAAACATGGAAGAATTGAAATCTTAGATCACTATGTGTGGATGATATGAACTGCCTAAACAAGAATTCTTGAACGGCGAAAGAGCCTATTATTATCAAAAAATTTCGACTAATGAAACCTCCATCGGATGCATGTCCACTGAAATGGTTGTTGCTATCTGCTCCAATAACGAATCATTGGTCGAATTTGAATTAAATAACTAATTTAATCATATACTCGTATACTCAGGGGGGTGTGCGCAGTGCGCACGATTTCCAAACAGACTCCTAATTCATTAGATAGAGAAGATCACCAAGATTCTGTGATCCGCTACCGAAGCTCAGACTCGAATCCTGAGGATCACCAGAATACTTCGTATCAACAGATAAGATTAAGGTACTCGGCATATCAATATTGATATGCCGAGTATCTTATCTGTTGATGATTATGGCTTGAAGAGAACTCGAACCTCCACGCTCTTTCGCACGAGATTTTGAGTCTCGCCTGTCTACCATTTCACCATCAAGGCATCTTGAAAGTGAATCATATCCCATGAATATGATATCTATCTACTGTAATATATGGAATATATGACAAGGGGGAGTGTTGGAGTATTTCCATCGATCGTCCATGCCATATAGGTTCGAGTCAGAAATCAAATTGCTTCGATTTGAATTATCTGGAGGAATATATCAAGCTATATATCAAAAAGATGTCAAATCAAACCTCTTTCTCGATTCTACGAGAATTTTTTGGAAAACTCTATCTATTCTGGTGTGGATGGCAGACAGGCCTCTCTTTCTTGGTTTTGCCCAGTCATTAAGAACTTGATTCTTTCTATCTATTATATATCGATATATAATAGATAGAAAGAACGCTCATAAGTAGTCCTATTGAAACAAAAAAAGAACCCCTCACGTACGAAATTCGAAAAGATCTCCTTTCAGATCAAACAATTCCATCGAATTGAGTATGACTGTATGTGTGATAGCATCTACTATACCAGGAACCAGGAATATCGATGAACCCAATTCTTGCAATTGCTCAGGATAACCTCTTTTAGCTTTTAGGTCGATTTTTGAGTTCAAGATCTCTTTTACTAACTGAAATAAAAGAATTAGTAGATCTTTTCCGCCAAAAATGGAAATGGGCTGGAGTTATGAACTTATAATCATGGAATCGAGAATGAAGTTTTCATTCTGTACATGCTAGATCATGAATTCGTAACTGCATCCAATCTACGAAAAAGTCCCAATTATTTTGAACTTTCTCTTTTTGGAATGGGATATTTTTGGAATCCCCATGAATAGGATCAGGATCAAACCTTATTCCATGATATTTCCATAAGATTCTCCTCTTAAGCAAGCCCCCGAGAAGGCTTAGTTGATCCATAATTTATGTTTCATCTTTCTTTTCCTTTTTGTTTGTTTCAAGAAAGATTGAGTCCGATTCTTTCTTTTTCTATTGATTCTTTTCCGATCAAGATGTATGGATCCATGGATCTATGTGTCTATATAGATCTTGTTCATGGATTAACGAAAATGCGCAAAAGCTCTATTTGCCTCTGCCATTCTATGAATCTCTTCCTTTTTGCATATGGCATCGCCACGGCCTTTGGAAGCATCTATTATTTCGGAACTTAATTTGAAAGCCATATTTCGATTTCGACCCGGACGCTTGCGAGATG
>JAIUJO010000720.1:100000-115000 GCA_023846275.1 Vanilla planifolia
TGCTGCGTTCGGTAAGGATGAATCGCTCCCGAAAAAGAATCTATTGATTCTCTCCCAATTGGTTGGATCGTCGACGCGATGATTTACTTCACGGGCGAGGTCTCTGGTTCAAGTCCAGGATGGCCCAGCTGCGCTAGGGAAAAGAGGGAAAAGAATAGAAGAAGCATTTGACTCTTTCATGCATGCTTCACTCGGCTCAGGGGGATATAGCTCAGTTGGTAGAGCTCCGCTCTTGCAATTGGGTCGTTGCGATTATGGGTTGGTTGTCTAATTGTCCAGGCGGTAATGATAGTATCTTGTACCTGAACCGGTGGCTCACTTTTTCTAAGGAATGGGGAAGAGGACCGAAACATGCCACTAAAAGACTCTACTGAAACAAAAAGATGGCCGTCAAGAACGTAGAGGAGGTAGGATGGGCAGTTGGTCAAATCTAGTATGGATCGTACATGGACGATAGTTGGAGTCGGCGGCTCTCCTAGGTTCCCTCATCTGGGATATCTAGGAAAGAGAATCAAGTTGGCCCTTACGAATAGCTTGATGCATTATCTCCCTTCAACCCTTTGAGCGAAATGTGGCAAAAGGAAGGAAAATCCATGGACCGACCCCATCGTCTCCACCCCGTAGGAACTGCGAGATCGCCTCAAGGACGCCTTCGACATCCAGAGGTCACAGACCGACCATAGATCCCGTTCAATAAGTGGAACACATTAGCTGTCCGCTCTCCGATTGGGCAGTAAGGGTCGGAGAAGGGCAATCACTCGTTCTTAAAACCAGCATTCTGAAGATCAAAGAATCGGGCAGAAAAGGGGGGAGAGCTCTTTGTTCCTGGTTCTCCAGTAGCTGGATTCTCCGGAACCGCAAGAATCCTTAGATACAAGAATCCTGAGAATGGTATTCCAACTGAGCACCCTTTGAGATTTTGAGAGGAGTTGCTCTTTGGAGAGCACAGTACGATGAAAGTTGTAAGTTGTGTTCGGGGGGGAGTTATCTTCTATCGTTGGCCTCTATGGTAGAACTCAGTAGAATCAGTCGGAGAGGCCTGAGAGGCAGTGGTTTACCCTGTGGTGGATGTCAGCGGTTCGAGTCCACTTATCTCCAGCCCGTGAACTTAGTTTGAACTTAGTTGATACTATGATAGCACCGAATTTTTCCAATTTGGCAGTTCAATCTATGATTTCTCATCCATGGACGTTGATAAGATTCTTCCATTTAGCAGCACCTTAGGATGGCATAGCATTCACGTGAATGGCAAGGTTCAAACGAGGAAAGGCTTACGGTGGATACCTAGGTACCCAGAGACGAGGAAGGGCGTAGCAAGCGATGAAATGCTTCGGGGAGTTGAAAATCAGCATAGATCCGGAGATTCCCAAAAAGGTCAACCTTTCGAACTATTACTGAATCCATGGGCAGGCAAGAGACAACCTGGCGAACTGAAACATCTTAGTACCCAGAGGAAAAGAAAGAAAAAGCGATTCCCGTAGTAGCGGCGAGCGAAATGGGAGCAGCCTAAACCGTGAAAACGGGGTTGTGGTAGAGCAATACAAGCATCGTGCTGCTAGGCGAAGCGGTGGAGTGCTGCACCCTAGATGGCGAGAGTCCAGTCGCCGAAAGCACACTAACTTACACTCTGACCCGAGTAGCATGGGGCACGTGGAATCCCGTGTGAATCAGCAAGGACCACCTTGCAAGGCTAATTACTTCTGGGTGACCGATAGCGAAGTAGTACCGTGAGGGAAAGGTGAAAAGAACCCCCATCGGGGAGTGAAATAGAACATGAAACCGTGAGCTCCCAAGCAATGGGAGGAGAATGTGATCTCTGACCGCGTGCCTGTTGAAGAATGAGCTGGCGATTCATAGGTAGTGGCTTGGTTAAGGGAATCCAACGGAGCCGTAGCGAAAGCGAGTCTTCATTGGGCGATTGTCACTGCTTATGGACCCGAACCTGGGTGATCTATCCATGACCAGGATGAAGCTTGGATGAAACTAAGCGGAGGTCCGAACCGACTGATGTTGAAGAATCAGCGGATGAGTTTTGGTTAGGGGTGAAATGCTACTCGAACCTAGAGCTAGCTGGTTCTCCCCGAAATGCATTGAGGCGCAGCAGTTGACTGGGCATCTAGGGGTAAAGCACTGTTTCAGTGCAGGCCACGAGAGTGGTACCAAATTGAGACAAACTCTGAATACTAGATATGACCCCAAACAGGGGTAAAGGTCGGCCAGTGAGACGATGGGGGATAAGCTTCATCGTCGAGAGGGAAACAGCCCGGATCACCAGCAAAGGCCGCTAAATGACCGCTCAGTGATAAAGGAGGTGGGGGTGCATAGACAGCCAGGAGGTTTGCCTAGAAGCAGCTATCCTTTAAAGAGTTCATAATAGCTTACTGGATCGAGCGCCCTTGCGCCGAAGATGAACGGGGCTAAGCGATCTGCCGAAGCTGTGGGATGTCAAAATGCATCGATAAGGGAGCGTTCCGCCTTAGATGGAAGTACCCGCGCAAGTAGGTGTGGACGAAGCGGAAGCGAGAATGTCGGCTTGAGTAACGCAAACAATGGTGAGAATCCAATGCCCCGAAAACCTAAGGGTTCCTCCGCAAGGTTCGTCCATTGAGGGTGAGTCAGGGCCTAAGATCAGTCCGAAAGGCGTAGTCGATGGACAATAGGTGAATATTCCTGTACTACCCCTTGTTGGTCCCGAGGGACGAAGAAGGCTAGGTTAGCCGAAAGATGGTTATCGGTTCAAGGACACAAGGTGACCTTGCTTTTTCAGGGTAAGAAGGGGTAGAGAAAATACCTCGAGCTAATGTCCGAGTACCAGACGCTACGGTGCTAAAGTAACCCATGCCATACTCCCAGGAAAGGCTCGAACGACCCTCAACAAGAACAAAAGGGTACCTGTACCCGAAACCGACACAGGTAGGTAGGTAGAGAATACCTAGGGGCGCGAGACAACTCTCTCTAAGGAACTCGGCAAAATAGCTCCGTAACTTCGGGACAAGGGGTGCCCTCTCAAAAAGGGGGTGGCAGTGACCAGGCCCGGACGATTGTTTACCAAAAACACAGGTCTCCGCAAAGTCGTAAGACCATGTACGGGGGCTGAGGCCTGCCCAGTGCTGGAAGGTCAAGGAAGTTGGTGACCTGATGACAGGGGAGCCCGCGACCGAAGCCCCGGTGAACGGCGGCCGTAACTATAACAGTTCTAATGTAGCGAAATTCCTTGTCGGGGAAGTTCCGACCTGCATGAAAGGCGTAACGATCTGGGCACTGTCTCGGAGAGAGGCTCGGTGAAATAGACATGTCTGTGAAGATGCAGACTAGTTGCACCTGGACAGAAAGACCCTATGAAGCTTTACTGTTCCTTGGGATTGACTTTGGGCTTTTCTTGCACAGCTTAGGTGGAGGGCGAAGAAGGCCCCCTTCCGGGGGGGCACGAGCCATTAGTGAGATACCACTCTGGAAGAGCTAGGATTCTAACCTTGTGTCAGAACCTACGGGACAAGGGAAAGTCTCAGGTAGATAGTTTCTATGGGGCGTAGCCCTCCCAAAAGGTAACGAAGGCGTGCAAAGGTTTCCTCGGGCCAGACGGAGATTGGTCTTCGAGTGCAAAGGCATAAGGGAGCTTGACTGCAAGACCCACCCGTCGAGCAGGGACGAAAGTTGTCCTTAGTGATCCGACGGTGCCGAGTGGAAGGGTCGTCGCTCAATGGATAAAAGTTACTCTAGGGATAACAGGCTGATCTTCCCCAAGAGACCATATCGACGGGAAGGTTTGGCACCTCGATGTCGGCTCTTCGCCACCTGGAGCTGTAGGATGTTCCAAGGGTTGGGCTGTTCGCCCATTAAAGCGGTACGTGAGCTGGGTTCAGAATGTCGTGAGACAGTTCGGTCCATATCCGGTGCGAGTGTTAGAGCATTGAGAGGACACTTCTCTAGTACTAGGGGACTGGGAAGGACGCACCTCTGGTGTACCAGTTATCGTGCCCATGGTAAACGCTGGGTAGCCAAGTGTTGAGCGGATAACTGCTGAAAGCATCTAAGCAGTAAGCCCACCCCAAGATGAGTGCTCTCTTATTCCGACTTCCCTGGAGCCTCCGGTAGCACAGCCGAGACAGCGGCGGGTTCTCTGTCCCTGTGGGGATGGAGCGACAGAAGTCTTGAGAATTAAAGATAAGGTCACGGCGAGAAGAGCCATTTATCATTACAATAGGTGTCAAGTGGAAGTGTAGTGATGTATGCAGCTGAGGCATCCTAACAGACCGAGAGATTTGAACCTTGTTCCTACATGACGTGATCCATTTGATCAGGCACTCGCCTTCGATTTTCATTTGTCAACTGTTTGACAACACGAAAAACCCAAAGGCCTCTGCCCTCCCCCTCTATCTATCCAAGGGGGGGCAGAGGCCTTTGGTTGGCCGACCTCCCTTCCAGTCAAGAATTGCAACCACTAGATAATATTTTTCTTATACCTTTATTTTGTTTGTTCACGGTTCGATATTCTGGTGTCCTAGGCGTAGAGGAACCACACTAATCCATCCCGAATTTGGTGGTGAAACTCTACTGTGGTGACAATACTATAGTGGGGGCCTTGCGCAAAAATATCTCGACGCCAGAATGTGAAAAAGCTTAACACCTGGAGACGGAGTGGGGCCTGTAGCTCAGAGGATCAGAGCACATGGCTACGAACCACGGTGTCGGGGGTTCGAATCCCTCCTCGCCCACAACCGGCCAAAAGGGGGGAGGGCCTTTCCCTTTTGGCCGGGGGTAGGGGTAGGAAAATTATGATCAGGATAGCGGCCCCAAAGTTATTGAACTTGGGTATGTTCCTTTGCCGAAATGGAATGGCCTGACTTGGCTTTATTTATCAGGAAGGGTTCTATAATTACATAAACCGGGTTGGAATTAGCATATTTGTGTTTGAATCCTCGTAATTCTTCCTCCACCGGGCTTCGCCAGAATAGAAGAGCAAGTACATGAAGAATGAAAGAAATCTCCCCAAGTAGGATTCGAACCTACGACCAGTTAGTTAAACAGCCAACCGCTCTACCACTGAGCTACTGAGGAACAACGGGAGTTGAACTCTATGAGGCCGAATTTCCCATTCTCAACCCATGAACAATATGAGTCTGAGGCTTCCTTCGTAATATTTCATTCATTTCATTTAGAATTTCAATTTTAGTATATATGAATATATCTAACTAGATCTAAGTATATCTAAGTATATCTGTCTCTATTATATCTGTATCTATCTATAGATATATATATATATAATAGATATATCAATTCTACAATTCTATACTACAATTTTCATAAATATCACTATAATTTTTGAAAAGTATGTCTAAGTATATCTGTCTCTATCTATAGCTCTATCTATAGAGCTATAGATATATATATATATATATATAATAGATATATAGATAAGAAAACTATATATGATATCATCATTTATTGTATAATAAGATCATAGATCATATTTAGAATATTGAAAATGATCAATAATCAAACTATAATATAGTAGTCGTAAATTTTTTAAGTATTAAATGATATAGGAGGATCATTATGATTTTACTTTGTTTGATTTTGCATTCGCAGTCTGTTAAGTCTTTGATACTTAGTTTGTGGAACAAACTAATCAATTCGGTCATTATGCTCGGGTTATATTATGGATTTCTTACCATATTCTCCATAGGGCCCTCTTATATCCTCATTCTACGAGCTCGGGCTATGAAAGAAGAAACTGAGAGGGAGGTAGCAGCAATAACTGGTTTTCTTGTAGGACAGCTCATGATGTTCATATCGATCTATTATCTGCCTCTGTATATAGCATTAAGGCGGCCTTATACAATAAGTTTCCTAGTTCTACCATATGTTTTTTTTAATTTATTCCGGGACAATGATGAGGATGATGATTATGATTATGGATTCGCTACCAGAGATTTCATGTATGATATTAGCATTCAATGTACATTCCTGAATAATCTAATTTTTCAATTACTGAACCATTATCTTGTACCAAGTTCCGCGTTAGCCAGATTAGTCAACATTTATATGTTTCGGTGCAAGAACAAGATGTTATTTTTAACAAGTAGCTTTGTTGGTTGGTTAATTGGTTTCATTTTATTAATGAAATGTGTTGGATTAGTATTATTCTGGATACAGCAATATCATTATGTTCGAGATAAGGGGAATAGGTATCGTATGTTAGAATTGAGAGAGTCTATGGATCAATTCTTTAGTATTCTCTTAGTTATCACCTGTGTCTACTATTTAGGCAGAACGCCGTCTCCCATTTTCACTAGGAGACTAAACGATAAAAAAACCTCAAAATCAAAAACGGAAGAAGGGGTAGAAACGGATGAAGGGGTAGAAACGGAAGAAGGGGTAGAAACAAAAGAAGGGGTAGAGGATGAATTTCACTTTCAAAGTCAAAGGGCACACTATAAAGATAGCCCAATTGACAATATCGATCCCTATAAATGTTTGAATTCGGGACTGAAAGAAGAGGAAGAGAACAGTTCTTCGTCTTTTTGGTTTGAAGAAACTTTTATAAATTTTTTGTTCGATTATAAACAATGGCATCATCCATTACGATATATAAGAAATCATCACTTGGAAAATGCTTTATGCAGTGAAATGTCACAATTTTTCTTTTCTACATGTCCAAGTGATGGGAAACAAAGAATATCCTTTACATATCCGCCCAGTTTATCGACTTTTTCGGAAATTATAGAACGAAAAAGTTTGGACATCAGAGAGAAACTAAATGAAGAAGATCTTTATAATTCTTGGATTTATACCAATGAAAGAAAAAAGTGCAATTTGAACAATGAATTGAGAAGTCGAATCCAAATTTTAGAAAAAAATGAGGGATCTCCTAATCTAGATATACTTGAAAAAAGAGCCGTATTATCCGATGATGATAGTCAAAAAAAATGCTTGCCAAAAGCATATGATCCTCTTTGCGACGGAATATATCGAGGAACGATAAAAAAATTCGATTCACGGGAAATCATGAATGATTTAATCACTTATTCTTATACAGATAGAAAAGTTACAGATACTAAAGATAGAAAATATACAGATACTAAAGATACAGAATCTTTAGCAGAAACTTCTCAAGTAAATAAGATTCATGATCCATTTTTGAAAGATCACTTTAATGCTACTTTAGAAATCCACCGTCAATTATTTCCGAATTCAATAGAAGATTTACGTAAAATTAGCCTACAAGAAATGCAAGAAGAAATACAAGAAATCAATGAAATTGACATACAAGAAATTAATGAAGAAAAAATCAATAAAAAGGTTTCTCGATGGCCACACAAATTAACTGATGATTTGGGGGAAAAAGAGGACATAGAAAGGTATGAAGGGGACATAGAAGATAATGAAGATGAAGAGGACATAGAAGATGATGAAGAAAAAGTGAAGGAAAAAAAAGAAGAAAAAGCGAAGAAAGAAAAAGAATATTCTGATCTTTATTCAAGAAGATCCCCCCATGTGGTAATTTATAGGGATACTGAGCAGAAGGAAAATTCGATTTCTAGTAGAAAGAAAAAGAATACTAGTCAAAATGATGATCTGGTGAAAATGGAAGAGGAAGAGGAAGAGGTGGAGTTGCTGGTGGAAATGGAAGAGGTGGAGTTGATAAATTACTATAAACAACCAGATTTTTGCTGCAATTTAATCAAAGGATCCATGCGCCCCCAAAGATGTAAAACAGTTATTGGGGGCATCTTTCAAGTCAATGTACATTCCTTGTTTTTTTTGGATCGGGAATACTATTTTTCTTTTGATGATGTCATCTATGAAATGAAGAATCTTCTTTTTAGGACTTGGAATCCTCTTCTTAGGACTTGGAATCTTCTTTTTAGGAATTTGATGAGGAGAAAATCGGAATGGAAAATTTCTGATTTGGTAAATGAAGAGACAAAAGAAAGAAGGGTGAAAGAGAAAAAGGATGCAAGACAAATAGAGGCAGAGGAACAGATAGCAGTAATAGAAGCTTAGGAATCTTTTCAGTACGTAAGAGCTTTTCTGTTATTAATCCAATCTTTTTTTCGAAAATACATTCTATTACCTTCATTCATAATAACTAAAAATTTGTTCCGTATTTTATTATTCCAATGGCCCGAGTGGTTCAAAGATTGGGAACAATGGAAGAGAGAAATACATCTGAAATGCGCCTATACTGGTGTTCCATCATCAGAAAACGAATTTCCCGAGGATTGGCTCTTAGAGGGGCCTTCAAATAAAGATTGTAAATCCCTTCCCTATATAACCTTGGCGAAAATCTAGGGTATGATCTCGTTATATAGATCTAATGGAAAAACATCATATGAATCCAATAGAACATACAAATCCAACAATGAGAAGAAGCAAAAATTTTAGTTTTTTAACAATCTAGGGAATGGAAGCGGAAATTCCCTTTGGTCCTCCCTGAAAAAAACCTTCTTTTTTTAAACCTATTTATCAAGAATTCATCAAAAGAAATAGAAAAGTTCAAAAGAATTTTGTGCATGTTCTCAACTTTTTAAAGGAAACATCCTTTCGATTTCTAAAAGTTATAAAAGAAACAATCAAAAGGGTCAGAGTTCTAGTTGTCAAACCAATAATGAAAAAAGTAAATCGAATTATCTTATGGAAAATGAGGGAACAAAAAGTATATGAACCAGAAGAAAAAGAAAAAGATTTCAAAATAAATAATGAGATTCTTCGCGAATCGTTCGTTCTAACTCGACCGATGGTCGATGATTCACTAATGGAAAGAAGAACAAAAGATCTTTGTGATAAGACAATCCAAATCAGGAATCAAATAGAACGAAACAGAAAAGACAAGAAAAAAAAGAGTTCTAGATAATAAAAAATCGAAATTACAGAAACATCTTTGGAAAATATTACAAATATTACAAATATTACAAAGGAAAAATATCCGATTCATGCGTAAATCACACTACTTTTTCAAATCATTCATTGAAAAAATATATATAGATATCTTGCTATGTACCATTTCTAAGATCAATGCAAATGCACAACTTTTCTTTGAATAAAAAAAGAAGATCTTTCAGGAATACATTTACAACAATGAACGAAATCAAGAACAAGAAGTAATTGATGAAGAAGTAATTGATGAAAGAAATCCAAATATAATGAATTGGATTTGGACTATCCTCAAAAATAAAAACCTGTTTTCCAATACTGATTGGACCTTATCTTCCTTGTCACAAGCATACGTATTTTACAAATTATCACAAACCCAATTACTTAACCAATTACCTAATAAGTCTCACTTTAGACTTGTACTTCAATATCAAGGGAGATATCCTTTTTTAAAAGATAAATTAAAAGACTCTTTGATGATACACGGAATATTTGATTTCCAATCAAGACATAAGAAATATGTAATCAACGAATGGAAAAACTGGTTAAAAGGTCATTATAATTACGATTTATCTAAAAAAAACTGGCCTCGATTAATACCTCAAAAATGGCGAAATCGAATCCATCAACGTCGTATGATTGAAAACAAGGAATCAATCCAAGCGGATTTAGATAAATATACAAAAGACCAATTCCTTCATGGAATGAATGACTATGTAGCGAATTCATTTATGAGTCAAAAAGACAAATGGAAAAAACATTGCAGATACGACCGTTTATCATATGGATACATAAGCTCCCCTGATTCATATATTTCTGAATCAACATTAGGAATAAATGGGGGTCAACAAATTCCATATGATTTTAATACATCGAAACTTGAATCATTTGATGTATTGGTAAGTATACCTAATCAAGTTGACAGGAATACAAATTTGGATAGAAAATATTTTGATTATCAAATTCATCGTTTTGCTTTCACAAATTCTCTTGATATTCATATCTGGTTCAATACACATATTGGCGTGAATCAAAATACTAATCAGAAAATGAAGAATTTTCGAAAAATGAAAAACAAATTTACTATGATTTTTAAAGGAAGTCTCTATGATTTCTATGATACTATATCAAATTATGACACTATATCCAATCTAGAGTCTTGGTTCTTCCTAGAATTGGTGCTACCTTGTTATATATATAGTATTCAACCTTGGGCCATTCCAATCCAATCACTCTTTTTGAATTCTCATATAAATATAAAGCAAGAAAGTCAAAATGGAAATGTAAATCCAAATAAAAATATTATTATATCATATGAGGATTCTAAGAAAGAAAAAGATCTTGAATTAGGAAATTCTGAGCATGAAAAACACAAAAAAAACGACCAAGAAAATCTTGATTCGAATGTATTAAAGAAAAAGAAGAAATTTAATAGAAAGAAGGTAATTGAACTATATTCCTTTTTGAAACAATATTTGCTTTTTAAATTCGTAGGGTCTGAATCCTTGGATCAACCATTAATGGATAATATCGAGGCATGTTGCCTACTACTTGGAATAGTGAATTCAAAGAAGGTTATTAATACCTGGATTCGAAGAGGTCAACTAAATCTAGACGAAATGCTGATTCAAAACAACCTATTTATTCAAGAATTGATAAGAAAAGGAATATGGGTTTTTGAACCAATGAGTCTCTCTATAAGAAGAGACGAAAAATCGATTCTATATCAAACTCTACATATTTCGTTGCTTCATAAGATGAAGCAACAAACGAATAGAAAATACACAGAAAAAAGATATTATGATTATGATTTACTTATTCCCGAAAATATTCTATCTCCTAGACGTCGGAGAGAATTTCGAATTCGAACTTGTTTAAATTCCCAGAATTGTCATGTTTTGGATAGAAATCCAATATTTTGCAATGAAAACAAAATAAGAAACTGTGGACAATTTTGTAATGGGGACAAGCATATTAATACAGATACAAAAAATTTAAGGAAATTCAAATTGTTTCTTTGGCCACATTATCGATTAGAAGATTTAGCTTGTATGAATCGATATTGATTTGATACCAATAACGGCAGTCGTTTCAGTATGTTAAGAATACATATGTATCCACAATTCATAAATAATTCAATTTCATTTCCATTCCAATGAGAAATGCAAAAATTTAGAGTAGATTTCATTTCCTATATATCGTATGACGTATTCGGTAGATGAAAGCCGAAATATATACACTGTGTAACATTATAAAAATAAGTAAAAGAAAAGTAAAAAAAAGAAAAAGAAAAGTCAAATAAAAAAAGAGAAAATTAAAGAAGTAAAAATAAATCGTTCTCGTTCGTAAATGCATATATGCCTTTTTTATCCAAATCCAATTGAAAATGAAAATTGGATTTGGATAAATTGGGTAAAATATACAAAACAAATAAACACATCAACCACATCAAAAAAATAGTATATGAATAAATGAAATCCAATTTTGATGTGTACTAGATGAAAATCACTGGCGTAAGAAATCTTATTCTTTTTCCTGATCAGTAAAATTCACAGAAAATAAAGATCGAATTTTTTTTTTAATTTTATTTGTTTTATGGTCAAAAATTCATTCATCTCGATTATTTCCAGAGAAAAAAAAGAAAAAAAATAGCGGGTCTGTGGAATTTCAACTATTCCATTTCACCAGTAAGATACGTAGACTTACTTCCCATTTGGAATTGCACAAAAGCGATTTTTTATCGCAAAGAATTCTACGAAGAATTCTGGGAAAACGTCAACGATTATTGACTTATTTGTCAAAGACAAATAAGGTGCGTTATAAGAAATTAATGGATCAGTTAAATATTCGGAAAAAAAAACTCGTTAATTGAATTTGAATTGCTTATTTTAGTTTCTTAGGATTTTCTTCTTAATTAGCCCTTTTTTTCATTATGAATTGTATATGTATTATATATGTATTTTAATATGATTCCTATGAAAATGAAAGATATGGAAATTGCATCTTTCTTCAAAAAATGAAGAAAGATGCAATAATCCTAAACTCTATTGAGTCTCGACAATTCAACAGGAATTTCTTATTCTTATTTCATATAATATACATATAAGAAAATATAAGCAAAGCCGCCATGGTGAAATTGGTAGACACACTGCTCTTAGGAAGCAGTGTTAGAGCATCTCGGTTCAAGTCCGAGTGGCGGCATAAAAATCAAATAAATCCAATAAAAATAGATCAAACAAAATAGAATAAAATAGAAATATAAAGATTCAATATAACTAAATCTAACTAAATATAGATTCTATTAATCTATATGTAAAATCGAAAATATATACCTAGATTAATAGAATTCTATATTATATTTAATCCCCAATATCCTTTATTTCTATTTCATATAGATTTTTATTTTTATGTTTATAATATTTGCGACCTTAGAATAGATATTAACTCATATTTCCTTTTCGATCATTTTAATTGTTATTATGATTCATTTGATAAACTTTTCGGTGTACGAAAACCAAAGAATACATAATTTATCAGTAAAAGGAATGATAGCTACTTTTTTCTCTATAACAGGGTTTTTAATTATTCGGTGGATTTCTTCGGGACATTTTCCGTTAAGTAATTTATACGAATCATTAATCTTCCTTTCATGGAGTTTCTCCATTATTCATATGATTTCGTATTTTTTGAATCAAAAAAATTATTTCAGCACAATAACTACACCAAGTGTCATTTTAACCCAAGGTTTCTCCACGTCAGTTCTTTCAAATGACATGCATCAATCTGCAATATTATTACCTGCTCTGCAATCACAATGGTTAATGATGCATGTCAGTATGATGTTATTGAGCTATACAGCTCTCTTATGGGGGTCTTTATTATCAATTGCACTCCTAGTGATTACATTTCGAAAAAACAGCGGTTTTTTTATTAATATGAATAAGAATAATAATAATAAAAAAATCATTTTCGAAATTTACACAAATATCAATTAATTCAACACTTGGATTATTGGAGTTATCGTGTCATTAGTTTAGGATTTACTAGTCTAACCATAGGCATTCTTTCTGGAGCATTGTGGGCTAATGAAACATGGGGTTCTTACTCGTGGCCTGCACTGAAACAGTGCTTTACCCCTAGATGCCCAGTCAACTGCTGCGCCTCAATGCATTTTGGGGAGAACCAGCTAACCAAAACTCATCCACTGATTCTTCAACATCAGTCGGTTCGGACCTCCGCTTAGTTTCATCCAAGCTTCATCCTGGTCATGGATAGATCACCCAGGTTCGGGTCCATAAGCAGTGACAATCGCCCTATGAAGACCCGCTTTCGCTACGGCTCCGTTGGATTCCCTTAACCAAGCCACTACCTATGAGTCGCCGGCTCATTCTTCAACAGGCACGCGGAGAGAGATTACATTCTCCTCCCATTGCTTGGGAGCTCACGGTTTCATGTTCTATTTCACTCCCCGATGGGGGTTCTTTTCACCTTTCCCTCACGGTACTACTTCGCTATCGGTCACCCAGAAGTATTTAGCCTTACAAGGTGGTCCTTGCTGATTCACACGGGATTCCACGTGCCCCATGCTATTCGGGTCAGAGCGTAAGCTAGTGTGCTTTCGGCGACTGGACTCTCGCCATCTAGGGTGCAGCACTCCACCGCTTCGCCTAGTAGCACGACGCTTGTATTGCTCTCCCACAACCCCGTTTTCACGGTTTAGGCTGCTCCCATTTCGCTCGCCGCTACTACGGGAATCGCTTTTGCTTTCTTTTCCTCTGGGTACTAAGATGTTTCAGTTTGCCAGGTTGTCTCTTGCCTGCCCATGGATTCAGTAATAGTTCGAAAGGTTGACCTATTCGGGAATCTCCGGATCTATGCTGATTTTCAACTCCCCGAAGCATTTCATCGCTTGCTACGCCCTTCCTCGTCTCTGGGTGCCTAGGTATCCACCGTAAGCCTTTCCTCGTTTGAACCTTGCCATTCACGTGAATGCTATGCCATCCTAAGGTGCTGTTAAATGGAAGAATCTTATCAACGTCCATGGATGAGAAATCATAGATTGAACTGCCAAATTGGAAAAATTCGGTGCTATCATAGTATCAACTAAGTTCAAACTAAGTTCACGGGCTGGAGATAAGTGGACTCGAACCGCTGACATCTGCCACAAGGTAAACCACCGCCTCTCAGGCCTCTCCGACTGATTCTACTGAGTTCTACCATAGAGGCCAACGATAGAAGATAACTCCCCCCCGAACACAGCTTGCAACTTTCATCGTACTGTGCTCTCCAAAGAGCAACTCCTCTCAAAATCTCAAAGGGTGCTGAGTTGGAATACCATTCTCAGGATTCTTGTATCTAAGGATTCTTGCGGTTCCGGAGAATCCAGCTACTGGAGAACCAGGAACAAAGAGCTCTCCCCCCTTTTCTGCCCGATTCTTTGATCTTCAGAATGCTGGTTTTAAGAACGAGTGATTGCCCTTCTCCGACCCTTACTGCCCAATCGGAGAGCGGACAGCTAATGTGTTCCACTTATTGAACAGGATCTATGGTCGGTCTGTGACCTCTGGATGTCGAAGGCGTCCTTGAGGCGATCTCGCAGTTCCTACGGGGTGGAGACGATGGGGTCGGTCCATGGATTTTCCTTCCTTTTGCCACATTTCGCTCAAAGGGTTGAAGGGAGATAATGCATCAAGCTATTCGTAAGGGCCAACTTGATTCTCTTTCCTAGAGATCCCAGATGAGGGAACCTAGGAGAGCCGCCGACTCCAACTATCGTTCATGTACGATCCATACTAGATCTGACCAACTGCCCATCCTACCTCCTCTACGTTCTTGACGGCCCATCTTTTTGTTTCAGTAGAGTCTTTTAGTGGCATGTTTCGGTCCTCTTCCCCATTCCTTAGAAAAAGTGAGCCACCGGTTCAGGTACAAGATACTATCATTACCGCCTGGACAATTAGACAACCAACCCATAATCGCAACGACCCAATTGCAAGAGCGGAGCTCTACCAACTGAGCTATATCCCCCTGAGCCGAGTGAAGCATGCATGAAAGAGTCAAATGCTTCTTCTATTCTTTTCCCTCTTTTCCCTGGCGCAGCTGGGCCATCCTGGACTTGAACCA
>JAIUJO010000720.1:120000-215000 GCA_023846275.1 Vanilla planifolia
ATCTGTTTTACGTAAAGCAATACATAGAGTAACTCCCGATATAGCAGTAAAAGCAAGACGTGTAAGCGGATCGACTCGTCAAGTTCTTATTGAAATAGGATCTACACAAGGAAGAGTGCTTGCCATTCGTTGGTTATTATGGGCATCCCACAAGCGTCCGGGTCTAAATCGAAATATGGCTTTCAAATTAAGTTCCGAAATAATAGATGCTTGCAAAGGCGGTGGCGATGCCATACGCAAAAAGGAAGAGATTCATAGAATGACAGAGGCAAATAGAGCTTTTGCTCATTTTCGTTAATCCATGAACAAGATCTATATAGACACATAGATCCAATGGATCCATACATCTTGATCGGAAAAGAATCAATAGAAAAAGAAAGAATCGGACTCAATCTTTCTTGAAACAAACAAAAAGGAAAAGAAAGATGAAACACAAATTATGGATCAACTAAGCCTTCTCAGGGGCTTGCTTAAGAGGAGAATCTTATGGAAATATCATGGAATAAGGTTTGATCCTGATCCTATTCGTGGGGATTCCATAAATATCCCATTCCAAAAAGAGAAAGTTCAAAATAATTGGGACTTTTTCGTAGATTGGATGCAGTTACGAATTCATGATCTGGCATGTACAGAATGAAAACTTCATTCTCGATTCCATGATTATAAGTTCATAACTCCAGCCCATTTCCATTTTTGGCGGAAAAGATCTACTAATTCTTTTATTTCAGTTAGTAAAAGGGATCTTGAACTCAAAAATCGACCTAGAAGCTAAAAGAGGTTATCCTGAGCAATTGCAAGAATTGGGTTCATCGATATTCCTGGTTCCTGGTATAGTAGATGCTATCACACATACATTCATACTCAATTCGATGGAATTGTTTGATCTGAAAGGAGATCTTTTTGAATTTCGTACGTGAGGGGTTCTTTTTTCGTTTCAATAGGACTACTTATGAGCGCTCTTTCTATCTATTATATATCGATATATAATAGATAGAAAGAATCAAGTTCTTAATGACTGGGCAAAACCAAGAAAGAGAGGCCTGTCTGCCATCCACACCAGAATAGATAGAGTTTTCCAAAAAATTCTCATAGAATCGAGAAGGAGGTTTGATTTGACATCTTTTTGATATATAGCTTGATATATTCCTCCAGATAATTCAAATCGAAGCAATTTGATTTCTGACTCGAACCTATATGGCATGGACGATCGATGGAAATACTCCAACACTCCCCCTTGTCATATATTCCATATATTACACTAGATAGATATCATATTCATGGGATATGATTCACTTTCAAGATGCCTTGATGGTGAAATAGTAGACACGCGAGACTCAAAATCTCGTGCGAAAGAGCGTGGAGGTTCGAGTCCTCTTCAAGGCATAATCATCAACAGATAAGATACTCGGCATATCAATATTGATATGCTGAGTATCTTAATCTTATCTGTTGATACGAAGTATTCCGGCGATCCTCACGATCCGAGTCCGAGCTTCGGCAGCGGATCACGGAATCTTGGTGATCTTCTCTATCTAATGAATTTGGAGTATATATGGAAATCGTGCGCGCTGCGTGCACCCCCCCGAGTATACGAATATATGATTAAATTAGTTATTTAATTAAAATTCCACCAATGATTCGTTATTGGAGCAGATAGCAACAACCATTTCAGCGGACATGCTTCCGATGGAGGTTTCATTAGTCGAAATTTTTTGATAATAATAGGCTCTTTCGCCGTTCAAGAATTCTTGTTTAGGCAGTTCATATCATCCACACATAGTGATCTAAGATTTCAATTCTTTCATGTTTCAGTAGTAGCATATTGTTCCATGGAGCTAAGGCCAAAAAGATGAAAGAAACAAGTGTTTCCACGACTCTACCATCGGCCAATTCTGTTCCACTGAATCCTCTTTTCATGGGCACATATCTTTACGGCTAAGGAATGGGGAATCTTTCCCCTGTTACATGAATCAAATGTTTCATTTCATTCAGGAAAAGCCATTTCTTTCTCAACAATGTCTTTGTCATTTGATCCAATAGCGTTTGGTTAGATAGGAAAAAATTTGATAAATACTGATAACTCTCAGTTAGAATCTTAGAACAGAAACATTCCTTAGATAATGAACTATTGGTTCTACTCTTGCGATGAATCAACAATTGGAATGCTTCTGTATTTTTGACGAACCAGCCTTTATACATAGATGTAGAAGGATTTTTTCGAAGCTCCTTCGGCATCTCTTCATCTGCAAAGAATTCTCGACATGAAAACACAGAGACAGAGGACTGCTCTTGGAGTAGGGAAAATAATAGATCCATGGGGTCCCAAATGAATTAGTTTGTTGTCAAACGGTTTTCTTTTGTGTAAGATCTATTTGGTATCTGGTACTCCATCTTCGAGTCATTCTCGAGAAGCTCATCCTCTTTCTCTTTATCTTGATGATAAAGAGAAATGTTATCTTGAGGCAAAAGAGAAATGTTATCTTGAGGATAAATGCTCGGAAGCTCATCCTCATCCTCTTTATCTTGATGATAAATGTTCGGAAGCTCATCCTCTTGATCTTGATGATCAATGCTCTGTTTGTCCCAAAATGACCCAGCCAAATAGGGAAATCCCAATTTAGTGGACCTTTTGATACAATCAAATAGATTGCCACAAGAGCGCCATATTTAAGGCACCCAAACTATTTGATTGAAGAAGAAATCCCCCTTCTCCATTTTATCCGGATCCAATTCTTGCCCTTCTTCAAATTCCAACCACGATTGTTCGTAAGAAAAAATACATTTCGTATCATATCTAACAGATTCCTTGGTTCAGGCCGAAGAAGTAATATCACTCGATTATTATCATTATTATCAAACTGACTGCAATCTTTTTCTGTCCGTGGGGATCCCGCCAAAGCCAAAGCGTCTTCTGCTTTGAGTAGTAATAATAGTAATAGGCCATGAACTAGATTCAAATCATTCTCAAGGAATCCATAAGAAATGATCCGATCTTTTTCATTGGGTCTGGACCAAAGATCTTGAGCGACCGATCCGGCAGAACAACTCAAAAGATAAAGAAGTATCGTGAATCTCTTTATGTTCCTTCTAAGTTTTAAGTACCATTTGTACAAATAAAAATCTCCCCTACTTGATATGATCTATTATTCATATAGATAGATATAGGATCTATGGGGAAATTACTTAGAAATACATTTTGTGCGATAGCCCTTCCTATCTGATAGAAAAGGATCCCATGATTCTGAGCCGATCTTATATGGGGTCGAAAAGTCCAAGTTGTTTTATGAATAATTGATCTAATTGTATTCATTTCTATAATGGATTTCTTCTGTGCAATACTAATCGATAGGACATTATTGATAAATCCTCCAAGATCTAGTACATTGGAACCCATGGTTAAGGTATCGAATCCATTAGCATGGAATATCTCCTTTTACAAGTGAAATCCCCTAGTATATGAAAGAGTGAAAAAGTGCTTTCGTTGCTGTGGAGGAACAAGCCTTCGTACCTTAATGCATGTATTTAATTTATCCGGAGCTATTAGAGTGGGATCCACTTGTTGGGGAACATGAGTCAAAGCAATAACAAGAATCTTTCCAGTGGAACAACCCCTGGAGAGATAGTTTCTCTAATTGAACGAGGAATAAGAATACGAAATCCGACTTATCCATATTCAGATCATGAATGTTTGGAATCCATACTATGCAAGGAGACATTGTTTTTGCGAATTCGAATTGTAATTCGAATTGAGCCATGATCTCAATATAAGGGCTTACTAGTTTAACATTTCCTATTTTCATTTGTGAATCCAGATACTCTATAAACATAGGTATCATCTTGATATCCATATCGATCTGATCGATATCATTATCATTCTCAGTCTCATTATCAACAATCTTAAAGTAATCATCACTATCCCACACAAGATCCTTAATATGGATCTTATGGATACTATCATATATACTCATAATGTCCATCTTATACATAATATCACTCTCATCAAAATCAAGCATATTGTAACCTAGGTCATCAAACCAAAAACTTTTGACCTTGGTCGTAAATACCGTAATGAAAGGAACATAGAAGTTTGTCGCTAGGTGTTTGACCAAACAGGATCGTCCAATTCCCATAGAACCTATCACTAAAATACCTCTAGAACTATAAGGGAATAAGGGGAACGAAAAGGGAATTTCATCAGAAGATGGGGAATGAAAACTATCGACCACTCCCGAGGTTTGTGAATCAGTGATTGTCTGATAATGAGCAAGGAATATTCGTCTTTCTGCTAAACAGGATCTATTGAACTCATAATTCATTAGATCTTTTTTATGAATTATGTATCGTAAGAAAATATATCCCGATTGTTCAATCATTTGATAACCAGAGTCATTCTTGAATAAATGATAACTATGTGTCAGACTCAATAGAAATTTATCAATTCTTTTTTCTGTCGTTAAGGTGGAGAACTGAATCAATAATTTTTTTTCTTTACTTGGAATACAAGAATTGTCCGCGATAAAGGATTCTATTTTCCCATCAATAAAATAACCTTTAACGTTTTTTCTTTTTATTATCAATGAATACATCTCTTTAGTTGTACGACTTAGATGCCTCGTCTTTCCCGAAAAAATGATTTTATTGATGGGATTTGGTATGATACTGACAAGATCGATGATATTTATATTCCAATAAAAACGTATTGATTTGAACTCATAGTTAACCAATAGCATGTTGAAATCAAAAAACCACATCCGTATTGCTTCCAGAAAATCTTCTAATTTTAGCATGTTGAAATGAAAAAACCACATCCATATTGCTTCCAGAAAATCTTCTAATTTGTTCTTCAGAAAAACTACAAATTGAAAGAGATTCTTTGACCAGAAAGAATTCAGTTCAGATGTAGGATACCTATCCAGAAATTCTAGTAATTCCGTTATGTATGATTGAATCGTCAAATATTTGATTTTTTCTAACTCTGTCTGTAACCTACTAAAGCTAAAGACTTGGGAAAAAAAGAGAAGATGTATAGAAACGAGATATCCAGCAACAAGAAGTAAAAAGATTGAATCGAGGAATTCCCGAGGATTTGTGGATATCAGATGTGCCCATATCCATACGGGTGACTCATTTTTTCGATGAATCTGTTCTTCGAACAGAATAAGATGAAAATTCTGTAAACATTGACTCGAAATCTCACTTATCAGAGTCCATTGTGTCAAAATCCATTGTGGAAGAATCTTCTGAAGAATTTTCTGAAGAATTGGCTGTGATAGATCTGATCCATGTATCATATCAAGAAAAATGGATACAAATTTTTGACTGCTACTTAGTATCGGCAATGGGTCTGAAAGGATATCTAAAAGGGTGAATTTTAGATATTTGCACCTTGTCGAAGTAAGTAACCATGGCATATATGTTTGGAACAGATTCCATTTTGAGAAATTTGAAAAAGCACTATCTCGTTTCTTTTTTCTATACATTTGCCCTTTCTCAACGCATTTATTTAGACGAAGACTCCGTTTTTTCCTCTTTCCGGATATTCCGGATAGTAAATCTTTCTCAAAACATGGAATGTGCATCAAACCCATGCTTGAATTGAAACTGAGATACTGATGCAAGTTATTCCCTTCTGAATCAGATAGATTCATATCTGAAAGAGGCTGACAATAAGTTCTTTCCAAATTTTGTATTTGTTCCTCTGCGAGAGGTGTTGCAGAAATATCTACGATCGAGTAAATAGCTCTACGAACGAATGGATCGAAACAAATTGGAAAATGAAAAGATTTGTACAATTTGTACAAGTTATACGTTTCATCACCACTTTGTGGGAAATCGTTAGGTATGAAGATGTCGGATACCTGTGACTTGATTGGTGAAATAGCCTCTCTCTCCAAAAAAAGATCTTTTTTACCGACGTACAAAGAAAATATTTTGTTGCGAATGGACAAGATATTGAGGAATTGTCCATATGTAAGATCATAATTATTAATACAGGTCTTTTCCACATAAAAAGGGAATCCTTTGTTACAATAGAACCAGAAGTGATGTGGACCATTCAAGAATCGAAGTTGATGTGCTTTATAAAAAGCAGATATCAATGAACTTCTATGAAATGGTTTCACGGGATTCAACCAATTGCTCGATCGTGGGATATCATTGAGAAATATGAATCCATGTTCTCAAAGTATTTCCTGCGATTCTTTCGAGTATGGAATGAGTTAATCATCCGCTTTGGTATCTTTTTGAAAAAAGATGGTAATATTGTTCCTTCATTGATCAATAATTTCTGTCTTTGGGAAGTATCACGATCATCCAAGAAGAAGGGTTTCAATTTCTTCAAATGAACGATTTGAACACCTATGTATTCTAACAAATGATTGCAGAGTTGATCATTCGGACCTTTCCATTCATAGATGTGGATCTCGGAGCTATGAATGGGGATATTCCCGATACTAACAAAGAAAAAGGGAAGTAACTTGGATAACTTGGATGAAAAGAAACGAAGTGACTTATCAAAATCTTTTTTGTCGATAGCCTCGGACAATCAATCGAATATTTATTAAGACGTAATCGATCGAACACTACTTGCACTACTTGAAAAGGATTCTTCTGTTTAGAAACGAAATGTTCCAAATGTTCCTGGAAATTCTTAGTCCCATTGGACCATTTGTATCTACATACATCAGGATCCCGATTCATGGATCTGTCAATTGGAGAAATAAGAGGATCAAACAATTTCTTCTAATTCTTTTTCAAATTCGATAAATGTTGGTTGATCATATATTTCATTATAGTTATATGATTCAGAGTCTCATTTCCTATTTGATCCCTTTGAATTCCATATTCTAAGTTGCGATCGGATCTATTCATTAAAAAGAAAAAGAATCGATTCGATACATTTCTGATGTACCCATAGGTACTATATTGGATTTGAATCAGATTTTGGATCAATCTATATTGATTGATGGCCTCCATGATGTTGTTGCTAGCAAATACCGCTCCCAAATCATTCCCACAGTAGATCCGGACCAATTTTTTTCTGATCCTTCGGGAAAAAGATTCACTCTCCTCATAAAAAAGAGGAAGTAAAACAAATAAAGATTTCTTTTTCGATTCATCTCTGGAGTTGAATACCTCATTCAAGAATTTTTGATGATCCAACCCGTAGGAATCCATAGAAAAGGAAAATCCCCTATAATACACCAGATCCGACTCAGTTATTGATAGAGTGAATAGATCCGCCATTTCTGAGAATCTCTCTTCTGATTCAAAAAAATCCATTTTTGGATTTCTTTCATCTATTCCATGACCGGAACAAAGGGGGATACGCGTTACGCCATGATTTTTTGGAAAGAATGAAATCTTACCAGAACTGTCCATATCCGAGATGTGATATGGTTCCGAAGGATGAATTGAGACGGTATTTTGTAAATACGTAATGATCTTGAATATATCAACCATTTCTTTCTTTTCCGCTCGCCTGGAAGGGATAAAAGAAATATCTTGTTTTCTCTTCAACCATTTTTGATCTCTAGTGGACCTCTCGATAGGATTCGAACCCATATAAAGTTCTGACCATCTGTTAGAGAAAAAAGAACGAATTGATCTTGTAGGATTCCCAAGAAATGCTTCGATTTCTTCCGAAAATCGATCTGATTCTATCTTTGTTCGTTCCGTTTGAAGAATAGAAGGATCCCAAAGAATCGATCTCTCTTTGAATTGCTGAATCTGTGCTTGATCGATCAATGTGTGATATTCTGAATCCTCATTTCTAACGGAATCAAAATGATCTCTTGATTGATCAGAAGAAGATCCTTTCCATTGGCTGGAATCTGTTACTCGAACGAAAATAGATCTTGCAGAATCATATTGAATATTTGACAATACATTCCGTACCTTACTAAAAAACCGATCCTTGTTTACCAACCACACATTGTTTAATCCAATCCAATTCTCTCTCGAGACATTCCTCAAAAAATCCGATTCATGCTGATTCTTTCCCCAACTAACAAAGAGATCTTGGCGGAATTGCCACATATGAAATTGAGCACAATTCTGCAAAGAAATACCCCACTTGTTTCTCGAGAAGAGATGGGAAATATGCTCAATATCATTATCATTGGATTGCATAGTTGCCCCAGCTCCTTGTTGTTTGAAGAAACTATCCCCCTCAATTGGTCTTTTTTCACGAAGACCAGACATGAGATAACAAATCAAGTATTTCCCTAAGATTTCGAATAGCTGTCCTGAATTCAAGTTGATTATGTTTCGTTTCTTCCTCGGAGAAAGACGATCAAACAACTTCGAATCATGGTCCTTGTGGATCGGATCATCCGTATAGGATAAAAAAAGAAATTCCAGATATTTGCTATCTTTCTCTTTGAATGAGATCTCAATTCCAACTACGGTTTCATTAGATATCTGATAACTAGAATCCCTCTTTTTTCCGATCCGGTTCCTCCACCACCACGAACCCCGATTTGATTCAGGCATGATACACTTTTTCTTTATTGGATTTATTGGAAAAGTACTCTCTTGCGGATCTGTGAAAAAACTCTCAGAAATCTTTTTCCCTTTTGACAGTAGCGAAACAATCAACCTATTTCTATTGGAAAAACAAAAAGATTCTTCCAATGTCTCATTTCTTGGTCCAATAGAATTCATAGATATAGGCCGAAGCCACATCAAATAGAGATTTTTTCTTTCGACCATTTTTCGATTATTCATACGATATATAACAACCACTACTCCAAGCAGTGCTACACCTTTGATAAGCAGTGTTACACCTTTGATAAGCAGTACTACTACTACATCTTTGATAAGCAGTACTACACCTCTGATAGTAAAATTAAAATATCGATTGATTATTGCACCCAATGAATTACGTGAAAGTAGGATACCCAAAATTCGGGGGTCAAAGAGTTTCAGAAAACGTTCTTGATGGAACAAAATGTGAGTGAAAGATCCTACCACGAAATAGAAATTCATCCACAAATTCAAGAGATAGTGAGAATTCTTGATCTCTCTCAATTCGTAGATCCAGAATCTGAATTGATGTCTTTTCCTTTTCATTACTTAATGTGTTTGATATGTTTTCATTACTAATTCCTCCGGATACTCCCAATCATAAAAGGGAAGAAAAATGGTTCATATGCTATATTAACCATAACCAAGGGTTCAAGATACCCTTTCATTCAATTATTAGAATTATAATCAATAATTCGATTGATGTCAATACCTTTTGGTTCTTTACGATGTACGATGATCCCTGTTAAGCATCAATGGCAGAATGGTTAAAGCGCCCAACTCATAATTGGCAAACTCGTAGGTTCAATTCCTACTAGATGCACGCCAATGGAAACATTCCATAAGTCTATTGGGATTGGCTCTGTATCAATGGAATCTCATCATCCATACATACCAAATTGGTATGGTATATTCATACCATAATATATGATATATGAACAATAAGAACTCGAATCATTATCGATACTGGAACTCATAGGGAAAATTTATGGATGGAATCAAATATGCAGTATTTACAGAAAAAAGTCTTCGGTTATTGGGGAACAATCAATATACTTCTAATGTCGAATCAGGATCAACTAGAACAGAAATAAAGCATTGGGTTGAACTCTTCTTTGGTGTAAAGGTAATAGCTATGAATAGTCATTGACTCCCGGGAAAGGGTAGAAGGATGGGACCTATTATGGGACATACAATGCATTACAAACGTATGATCATTACGCTTCAACCGGGTTATTCTATTCCACTTCTTATAGAGAAATTAAATCAAAAGACTTAATAACACGGCAAGACATTTATACAAAACTTCTACCCCGAGCACACGCAATAGAACCGTAGACAGTCAAGTGAAATCCAATCCACGAAAGAATTTGATCTATGGACAGCCTCGTTGTGGTAAAGGTCGTAATGCCAGAGGGATCATTACCACAGGGCATAGAGGGGGAGGTCATAAGCGTTTATACCGTAAAATCGATTTTCGACGGAATCAAAAAGAGATATGTGGTAGAATCGTAACCATAGAATACGACCCTAATCGAAATGCATACAGTTGTCTCATACACTATAGGGATGGTGAGAAGAGATATTTTATATCCCAGAGGGGCTATAATTGGAGATACCATTGTTTCTGGTGCAAAAGTTCCTATCTCAATGGGAAATGCCCTACCCTTGAGTGCGGTTTGAACTATTGATTTACGTAATTGGAAGTCACCAATTAGGTTTACAACGAAACCTAGAAATCGATCACTGATCCAATTGGAGTACCTCTACGGGATAGACCTCAACAGAAAACTGTTGAGTAACGGCAGCAAGTGATTGAGTTCAGTAGTTCCTCATAGAAAATTATTGACTCTAGAGATATTGTAATATGGAGAAGACAAAATTGTTTGAAGCGCGCACAGAACCGGAAGCGCCCCTTGTTTCAAAGAGAGGAGGACGGGTTATTCACATTTCATTTGATGGTCAGGGGCGAATTGAAAGCTAAGCAGTGGTAATTAGAAAGACCCCCGGGGAAAAAGAGAGATGTCTCCTACGTTACCCGTAATATGTGGAAGTATCGACGTAATTTCATAGTCATTCGGTCTGAATGCTACATGAAGAACATAAGCCAGATGATGGAACGGGGAGACCTAGGATGTAGAAGATCATAGCATGAGTGATTCGACAGATTTGGATTCCTAGCACTCATGTGGTACTTCATCATACGATTCATATCAGATCCATCTGTCTAGATATTATCATATACATCTAGATATACATCTAGAAAGCCGTATGCTTTGTAAGAAGCTTGTACAGTTTGGGAAGGGGTTTTTCTTGATAAAAAAGAAGAATCTACTTCAACCGATATGCCCTTAGGCACGGCCATACATAACATAGAAATCGCACTCGGAAAGGGTGGACAATTAGCTAAAGCAGCGGGCGCTGTAGCGAAACTGATTACAAAAGAGGGTAAATTGGCCACATTAAGATTACCATCTGGGGAGGTCCGTTTGATATCCAAAAACTGCTCAGCAACAGTCGGGCAAGTGGGTAATGTTGGGGTGAAGCAAAAAAGTTTGGGTAGAGCCGGATCAAAGCGTTGGCTAGGTAAGCGTCCTATAGTCAGAGGAGTAGTTATGAACCCTGTAGACCATCCCCATGGGGGCGGTGAGGGGAGATCCCCAATTGGTAGAAAAAAACCCACAACCCCTTGGGGTTATCCTGAGCTTGGAAGAAGAAGTAGGAAAAGGAACAAATATAGTGATACTTTGATTCTTCGTCGCCGTAAATAGGAACATTGAAAATCCAATTTTTTGGAAATAATTGGATGGGCGAACGATGGGAATTGAACCCGTGCATGGTGGATTCACAATCCACTGCCTTGATCCACTTGGCTACATCCACCCTTTCACTTATCTAGCTAAAGGTCTAGCTAAAGGATTTTCTCTGTTTTCCCTTCATCATTATTGTATTTCTTATTAACTTTATACTTCAGATTCAGATCGAGATATTGGACATAGAATGCCAATTTCCAAAATGTAAAAAAAAGGAGTAATCGGCCCGTGACACGTTCACTAAAAAAAAATCCTTTTGTAGCTAATCATTTATCGGGAAAAATTGAAAAACTAAACATGAGGAAGAAGAAAGAAATAATAGTGACTTGGTCTCGGGCATCCACTATTATACCCACAATGGTTGGCCATACAATCGCTATTCATAATGGAAAGGAACATTTGCCGATTTATATAGCAGATTATATGGTCGGACACAAATTGGGAGAATTCGCACCTACTCACACTTTCTTGAAACATACAAAAAAGATAAGAAATCTCGTCGTTAGTCGTTGTTACTGATACTTCACCTAGGCACTTATCTTTCATTGGCGAGGGAAAACTTTTATGATAATAAAGAGCGAAAATTCAGATACAGAAGCAAAATTGTTAGTTAAGCATATACGTATGTCTGTTTCTAAAGCACAAAGAGTAATTGATCAAATTCGAGGACGTTCTTATGAGGAAACACTCATGATATTGGAACTGATGCCTTATCGGTTATCTTATCCAATTTTAAAATTAGTTTATTCTGCAGCAGCAAATGCTAGTCAGAATATGGGATTGAATGAAGCTAATTTATTTATTAGTAAGGTTGAGGTTAATAGAGATGCTATTGTGAAAAAATCAAGACCCCAGGCTCGAGGGCGTAGTTATCCGATTCGAAAAAAAAACTTGTCATATAAAGATTGTTTTAAAAGAAAAATCTAAAAAATCTAAATTATAAGTTCATATAGATTCATATTTACATATTTCATATTTAGAAAAAAAATAAAGAATAAAATTGAAAAATATGGGACAAAAAATAAATCCACTTGGTTTCAGACTTGGAACAAATCAAAGTCATCATTCCGTTTGGTTCGCACAACCAAATCATTGTTCCAAAAGCCTACAAGAAGATGAAAAATACGTAATTGTATTCAAAAGTATGTAAAAGTCAAAAAAAATAAGCGAATATCCTCGGGTTTCGAAGGAATTGGAATTGCCCACATAGGGATTCAAAAAAGAATAGATTTGATTCAAGTCATAATCTATATTGGATTTCCCAATTTATTAATAGAAAGAAGAACACGGAAAATCGAAGACTTACAGAAAACTGTACAAAAAGAATTTCATTCTGTAAATCGAAAATTTTATATTGATATTGCTATAAAAAAGATAGAAAAGCCTTATGGACAACCTAATATTCTTGTAGAATATATAGCTTTACAATTAAAAAAAAAGTTTCGTTTCGAAAAGCAATGAAAAAAGCCATTGAATTAGCTCAAAAAACGGGTGCAAAAGGAATTCAAGTGCAAATTGCAGGTCGTATCAACGGAAAAGATATTGCACGTGTCGAATGGATCAGAAAAGGAAGGATTCCATTACAAAAAATTCGTGCTAAAATTGAGCACTGTTGCCATATCATTAGGACTATCTATGGAGTCTTGGGCATTAAAATTTGGATATTTGTAAACGAATAATTGTAAACCAATAAAAAGGATAATGGGACTTTCTTTTCCTAACTATTTTGCTCAGTGATGGAAAAAATTTCGAAACTCTTTGATTCTTTTTTTTTTAATCTTCAATATGAATCAAAGAAAAATAACAAATTCTAATTTTAAATTTTATAAGATTGAATAAGAATTTCATTTACCCTTTATTTTGATTTAATATCATTGCTACGCTTAGTGTGTGACTCGTTAGTTTTTTTTTGAAGTTGAGAATTGAGATTGAAAAAAAAAAGCTGATCCCACCACTATAAATTTAGTCACTATAAAAGCTCAATAAACTCAAAACAAAAAAAAGAATAACCAACAAATTGCTTCGTATTATCATCAAGATCCCAATAAAAACAAGAAAAAGTCACTATATGACTGAATCAATCACATAGTTGTAGCAACTGAAATTCTTTTCATAAAATGAAAAAAAAAATCTGATTATAAATCTTGAAACAAAAATTAAAAAAAAAGGGGGATGTAGAAAAATGGAAGGATGATAGAAAGATAGAATAAAAATATGAATTCTTAATACTAATGATATATGATTGATATATGATTCCTAAATGTATGGTTTATGAAAAATAAGCAGTGTGATAAAGCATCAATTTTAATATATTTCTATTTATTATTTATCTATGTAATATATTTTCTATGTTAATATAATGTTAATATATTCTTTTTTTCTATTTAACAATTTTATCTACTATTCACATTTTTTATTTATATTTATTCTATTACTATTTTTATTTTATTACTATTTATATATTTTATTACATATTTTATATATTTAATATTTATTTTTTATTTTATTTAATATTTTATTTAATTATTATTCATATTTTAATCATAATTAATAATTATTTATTAATAAATATTTATATTTATTAATATTTATTTTATATTATATTAAATATATTTAATATTATATTTAATATTTAAATATTAATTAAATATTAATAATAATATATAGAATAGGTATAATATAATAATAAATAATAGAGACAGAAATATAATCCAAATAGCGAAATCAAAATAATAACAGTCGAAATAAATCAAAATAATAAAAATCGAAATAATAACATAGAAATAATAAATAAATAACGAAAGAATAGAAAAGAAAGAATTGAGCTTCGGGTTAAGAAAAACTGAGGAGATTGACTCGAAGACAAATAACCAATTTTGGGGAGAGCTCCATTACAGAGTTCAAGCCTAATCATTAATGGAGAAGCTATGGGAATGATGGAACCTGTGATTAAATAGGATTGAATTGAAAACCAATCAAATAAAAATCAATCCTAATGATTCATTGGGTAGGATGGCAGAATGAACCAAGAATAAAGTGTTCCAAAATGGATTTCTTCTGAACATGAATTATCCCATCTCAAAAAAAAATAAAAAAAAAGAAAAAAGAGTCAATATTCGCCCGCGAATGCTAATTTCATTTATTTATTTTTCAATATATTTTATTTGAGTTTTATATTTTAAATTTTCAATTGAAACTGTTTCAATTGAAATAGAAATAATTGATTGAATTCTTCTTTTGACTTTTTTTTTATCTTACTTTTTTTGAATCTAGATATAGTATATATCTAAGATTATAAGATTACAGAGAAGGAGTCATTTCATTCGCGAGGAGCCGGATGAGAAGAAACTCTCATGTCCGGTTCTGCAGTAGAGATGGAATAGAAACAACCATCAACTAAAACCCCAAAAGAACCAGATTTCGTAAACAACATAGAGGTAGAATGAAGGGAATATCTTCCCGAGGCAATCGTATTTGTTTCGGCAGATACGCTCTTCAGGCGCTTGAACCCGGTTGGATTACAGCTAGACAAATAGAAGCAGGGCGAAGAGCACTGACGCGATTTGCGTGTCGTAGTGGAAAGATATGGATACGTATCTTTTCCGACAAACCTGTTACAATCAGATCGACGGAAACATGTATGGGCTCGGGGAAGGGATCACCCGAATATTGGGTAGCCGTTGTGAAAGGGGGACGAATACTTTATGAAATGAGTGGAGTATCAAAAACTGTAGCTAAAGCAGCTATGCGAATAGCTGCATATAAAATGCCTATACTAACTCAATTTTCTTTCAGGATAGATACAATAGGAAAGTAAAGGAAAAGAAAAGATAAAGTGAAGGGGTGTTGAGAATGAAAAAACAACCGCATGTTAAAACGCGACAATGGCATGATAATACGATATGATGACAATGCAGCAGTTATCATTGATAAAGCAGGAAAGCCAAAAGGAACTCCAATTTTTGGTGCGATTGTTCGGGAATTGAGACAGTTTAAATTTACTTAAATAATTTCATTAGCGCCCGAAGTCTTATAGTCTTCTAAATTAAATTAGTAGATGACATATATCATTATTTTCATTTATCTATATTTATTTTCTATTTCTTTCTATATTCCATATTATTTTTTTTATTTCTATTTCTTCTTTAATTCTATTTTTCTATTATTTTTATTTGATTTTTTGATTCTGGTTTTTTTTTCTGAAATTTAGATTTCATTTATAATTTCAATTTGATGAATTTTTCATTTTCATTTGATTATTTATTTGATTATTTAATATCATTATATTTCTTCTTACTTCTTTATTTGTTATTTTATTTTATTCGATATTTTTATTTGATTGATCTTTTATATAATCTTTTATATAATTCAAATATACAAATAGCAAAATAAATCTAAAAATATAATAAATAAAAATCCAAATTTAATCAAAATTAATAAATCAAAATTAATACTAAATAATACTATTAAATAATATTATAATTAAATAAATAATATAATACTAAATAAATACTAATAAAATGACTAATATAAAACTACTAAACTAATAGTGAAATTCAAATAACTACTAGATAATGAAATAATTCATAAATATCAAAAATATAAATAATAAATTCATATTCATATTAAAGTATAAAAAACCACAATAAACATAAACAATAAAGTACATTATATCATGATATAATGAATATTCAAATAGAGGATATATATCTCATAGATTTCTGATTCATAATTAATAGATAGTGTTTCATGCATATACTTGAATTTTAGAAATTTGTTTAGAATTGACGAATTTCAAACAAAAAATTCAATCAATAATCTAAAAATAAAAATTAAACAAAAAAGAAACATGTTGATTCTATTCAAATGAGGAGGAACAAATAACTAGAATTCGCCATGGGTAAAGACATTATTGCCGATATATTAACTTCTATAAGAAATGCTAACATGAATCAAAAGGGAAGGGTTCAAATAGCATGTACTAATCTAACTAAAAACATTGTCAAAATACTTTTACTAGAAGGTTTTCTTGAAAACGTTCGAAAACAAAAGGAAAGTCAAAAAAATTTCTTGGTTTCAACCTTACGACATAGAAATACTAAGAAACGGAAGAAAATCAAATTAAAGCGTATAAGCCGACCCAGTCGACAAATCTATTCCAGCTATCAAAGAATTCCTAAAATTTTAGGCGGAATGGGAATTGTAATTCTTTCTACTTCTCGAGGTATGATGACAGATCGAGAAGCCCGACTAGAAAAAATTGGAGAAATTTTGTGTTATATATGGTGATTCTACTGTAGTTCCCCCATTCTATCTCGAATTTACTATTTTATTTATTTGAAAATTGTAAATAGCGAGAGAGGAGAAATGAATTAAAGAATTCCTCCTTTATTAGTTTTATGAGTTTCATTAATATTTCAATTTAAAAATATCAAATAAAAGGATTTACATGTAATGAAAGAACAAAAAGAACAAAAATTTATTCATGACGGTTTAATTACGAAATCGCTTTCAAATGGTATGTTTCGAGTTCAGTTAGATAATGAAAATCTAATTATAGCTTATATTTCAGGAAAAATCCGTCTAGGTTTTATACGTATACTACCCAGGGATAGGGTCCGAGTCGAAATGAGTCATTATGATTTAACCAGGGGATGTATAATTTATAGACTTCCTAGATTTCCAAAAAAAAAAATTCTAACAATTAAATCATTCTTTTAAACATCCCTCTCATAAGGATATAATGAATAATCATATCATGATATAATTATTCATTCTTCTCAAATTCTATAAAATTCTATATTCATATTCAATATTCAGTAAGTTCTATAAGTTCAAAAATAAAAGAAATCTATTTTCATTTTTTTTTATCAAAAAAATATAAAAATAGATTCCGAATGAAGGTAAGGGATGAAAAATATGAAAATAAGAGTTTCTGTTCGTAAAATTTGTCAAAAAGGTTGCTCGATACGTAGACGCGGACGAATTAGAATAATTTGTTCCAATCCGAGACATAAACAGAGACAGAAGTAATACTTCTCAAGTTCCAACTAAAGAATTTTCGAAAATAGAAAATAAAAAAAAGAAAAACCATTTCCATTTTCAAATAAAAAAAAAGAAGAAAGGCTCTTTTTTCATATGAAATGGATATCCACCGTATCTTTCTGTAGATTTATGATTCTTCTTTCTTTTTTTTTATTTTTTATTTTCTATGATATAAGACAATAAAATATGACAAAATTCATCACAAAAATTTGTTTACGTAATTATTTACGTAGGAATATACGCATTGGTTCACATAAGTATAAGAATAAACCTAGGATACCAAAAGGAATTATTCATATTCAAGCCAGTTTCAACAATACTATTGTAATTGTTACAGACATACGAGGTCGGGCGTTTTCTTGGTCTTCCGCGGGTGCTTCTGGATTCAGAAGCGTAAGAAAAGGAAAACCTTATGCTGCTCAAGTAGCAGCAATAAACGTTATTCGTACAACAGTTGGTCGGGGTATGAAACGGGCAAAAGTTATGATCAAGGGTACAGGTCAAGGAAGAGATACGGCATTGCGGGCCATTCGTAGAAGTAGGATACGATTAAGTTACGTGCGTGATATAACACCCATGCCACATAATGGGTGTCGACCCCCTAAAAGAAGACGTGTGTAAAACTCAGAATTGGAACTGAAGAGATTCCAAAAGAAATAAATGATTTAAAGATCTGATCCAATAATCATTAATCCAAGAAAAATAAAAAATAAGATAGTTTTCAAAATTCAAAAAAATTTAAATTAAAAATTCCAAGAAAAATAAAAATAAATCAAATAGTATACTGAAGTATAAAGTATAAATTCCAATAAAATCAAATAAAATAAATAGTATGGCTCGAGAAAAAGTAGCAGGATGCACTCCAACACTGTAGTGGAAATGTGTTGAATCAAGAATAGACAGCAAGCATCTTTATTATGGTCGTTTCATTTTGTCCCCACTTATGAAAGGTCAAGCCGATACCATAGGTATCGCCATGCGAAGGGCTTTACTTGGAGAAATCGAAGGAACATGTATCACACGTGTAAAATTTGAAAATGTGCTGCATGAATATTCTACGATAGTAGGTATTGAAGAATCAGTACATGAGATTTTAATAAATCTAAAAGAAATCGTATTGAAAAGTAATCTCAATGGGGTTCGGGATGCATATATTTGTGTCAGGGGTCCAAAACAGATAACCGCTCAAGATATCATCTCGCCACTTTCTGTAGAAATAGTTGACACGACACAGCATATAGCGAACCTTACAGAACCAATTGATTTGCGTATTGAATTACAAATCAAGAGAGATCGCGGATATCGTATGAAATCCACAAATGACTCTAGCCATGGAAGTTTTTCTATAGATACTGTATCTACCCCTGTCCGAAATGTGAACCATAGTATTCATTCTTATGGGAATGGGAATGAAAAACAAGAGATACTCTTTCTAGAAATATGGACAAATGGAAGTTTAACTCCTAAAGAAGCACTTTATGAAGCTTCTCGTAATTTGATTGATTTATTGATTCCTTTTTTACATGCAGAGGAAGAGGATTTGGAGGAAAATGAAAAAAGATTTAATCTACCTTCTTTTTCCTTTCAAGAAAAATTAACTAATCAAAATAGAAACAAAAAGGGAATTCAATTCACAGGTATTTTATTGACCAATTAAAATTGTCTTCCAAGAACTATAATTCTCTCAAAAGGTCCAATATACATACATTATTGGACCTTTTGAATTACAGTCAAGAAGATCTTCTAAAAAGTGGAAATTTTCACATAGAAGATATAAAACAGATATTGAACATTCTACAGAAGCATTTTTCAATCAATTTACCTAAGAAAAAATTTTAAATACATTTATTTTTCATTTTGGAATTTTTTAGAAAGAAAAACGAGTGGAATGAGCTTTGAATCCCCGACAGGATAAATAGATTTGCAAAATAGATCCTTATAGGAATATATCTAAATACTAAATAAGATTAGATTCACTGGTGTATCTAGGGAAGATCAAGAAATAGATCTTCCCTAGATACCTATATCATGGTATTTGACGTTCGCGGTTGAATTAATTTGAAAAGGACCTAAAGTTAGGGATTTCTCAATAGGTAATGTTGCTCCAATACCTAACCAAAGAGCTACTATGGTACCGATTAAAAAGACTGTTGTAGCTACTGGACGACGAAATGGATTTTGGAATTTATTGACATTCTCCAAAAAAAGGTACTGTCAATAATCCTATTGGTACTAAAACCATTAAAAGAACACCTAATAACTTATTGGGCACTGTGCGAAGTATTTGAAATACGGGAAAAAAATACCATTCAAGTAATATTTCCAACGGAGTTGCAAATGGATCTACTGGTTCACCAATCATTGACGGCCTAGCACTGCTAAGCCTACATTACATGCAATAGTACCTAGAATTACTACTGGAAAAATATATAAAAGATCATTGGGCCATGCAGGTTCTCCATAATAATTATGGCCCATCCCCTTAGCCAATTTAGCTCTTAATACAGGATCATTCAAATCAGGTTTCTTTGTTATTTGGATAGGTGAATTCTGATGGATTCATCCTCCAGAGGAACCGGACATGAGAATTTTTGCTCATCCAGCTCGAGCAAGAATTCCAAAAAATCGAAAGAATGATAGAAAGATATTTATAGGACCTAAAGAAGTCCATTAAAGAAATCCATAGAAAATCTATATTTTATTTTAATTATTTTAAATTTTAATTGATATTTATTTTATCTATATTTTATTTTCTTTTTTTATTTTTTTTATTATGTTATTATGCATATTATGTATGATATTACTATGTATGATATTACGAAAAATATTATTAAAAGAAAATATTATTATTGTTATTGATTATTGAAAATCAATTTAGTTCTGGGAAGTAAATGCCCAATATCCAAGTAGGCTCACAAATTTGATCATGATCAAATGCTTTTTGGATTGTCTCATATTCATATCTTTGGGTTGCTCTTTATCCCCGCAACATATCGATTTCCTTATATAGAAAAGAAAAAGACAAAGTTTTGACTTGTTACTTGGTTAAAGTATTAGAACCTCTGTTCTTCCTTAGATCCCTTAGTTCACTCCGATAGTATGATAGATCAGGGTCGATGTAGAGGAAATGAATGCATCTCCATACTATAATGAACAATGAAATGACTAAAATAACTATTATTATTTCTTATGAATAATAAATAATTATTCATAAGAATTCAAATGAGAAAAGGAAAGAAAAAAGAAAAGTGAATAGATAGAACATTGCATCATGCCACATCACTTATTATAGGGATCTTACGGAGCCTGTTGATACATCACACTTCCTTCGAGTTTGATCATAGAAAAGATTCTCCTCAAATGAACCGGCCTATCATATATTACATAAGGGGATTTGCGGTTGTCTGTGGAGACACATTGGTTTGTGGTCAATTCCAACGCGGCGGATCCGATCATATATCTGCATGGCCCAATCCATAGCTCAAGTCATACACTGCCATAATCCATCCTCTTTTATTTTAGGAAAATAGACTTCAACCCTTCGTATTCGTATCAATATCAAATACAAAATTAAATACTTCAATACTTCATTTTATAGTGAAAGATTATAGTTAAAGAGAAGTATCAAATCACATGCCTTATGTTTGAAATAATTCATATTCGTAGCAATGAAAGACAAAAACTCTTGCTTCTCCCCGATATGAAAAATTAAAATAGAATCTTCCTTCACTATAAAGGACCCGAAATCCCTTGCTTACGTATCATTGGGAAGTGCATTAACATAAATACGGCAGTAAGAAGAGGCAATACAAAAGTATGTAAACTATAAAAACGAGTCAAAGTGGATTGACCCACACTAACACTTCCACGTAATAATTCTACCAAAGGCAATCCTATTATAGGAATAGCTTCAGGCACACCTGTTACAATTTTTACTGCCCAATAGCCAATTTGGTCCCGAGGTATGGAATAACCAGTTACGCCAAAGGATGCGGTCAATACAGCCAGAACCACCCCAGTAACCCTAGTTAATTCGCGAGGTTTTTTAAATCCCCCCGTCAGATACACACGAAACACGTGTAAGATCATCATTAGAACCATCATACTTGCTGACCATCGATGAACTGATCGAATTAACCAACCGAGGTTGACCTCAATCATTATGTATTGAACAGAGGAAAAAGCCTCTGTCACGGTTGGACGATAGTAAAAAGTCATAGCAAAACCTGTAGCTACTTGTACTAAAAAACAAGTAAGCATAATCCCACCCAGACAATAAAATATGTTAACATGAGGAGGAACATATTTACTAGTTATATCATCCGCAATAGCTTGAATTTCGAGGCGTTCCTCGAACCAATCATATACTTTATTGAGATAGGTAATCCAAGGAAGACTCCCCCTCCGAGAATCGTATATGAGAATTTCATCTCGTACGGCTCAAGACAAAACACACAAATACTGATTTCAACAGATACAGAATCAAGAGTTCAAAGCTTCTTGGGACTTAGCCACTTGACTTGGTTTGACCCAAAGATAGAAAGAAAAAAATCCAAAATCTCTTCTTTGTTAAGATAATGCCAAGAAACACAATCTCAACTTGGCTCATCCATCTTTCTTTATTTTAATCGTGATAGGCCTATTGAATCTTCTCTTCCCTATTTTTTTTATAAGAATTATCTTGTTGAGACCCTATGAATCAATTGAAACCTCAGATTCATACTAGAACCACGATGATTGAAATTGAATAAAAAAAGTTAAATTCATTAAATTCAAAGGTTCTATGAGTAAAAACAATTTGATTATCACTTCTACAATGAATGTAATGAGTCCATAAATTCTAGAGAAATATTTTTCTTTCAATCAACATCAACATAAGTCTGAAGGAAAGAAATCTTTGATTTAGAATCTGATTTAAAAAAGATTTCTTTCCTTTTTTTTTAGTCCGGTTGTGAGGTTTGAATAATAGGTATGAATCATAGTTAAAATATTTCTTTTCTTGATCTATTCTTATTCTATATAGTTTGTGCTCCAGAGACTAGAATAAATATATGACGAGTTCCAATCATCTTGATAGAGATGACAGGTCAATTCTATATATTCTCAATAGGATCGATTATAACAAGTCACACACTCATATTCCGGAAATGAAATATCGAAACAAATCAATTTCACGATCGAACTACCAGAATGATCTTTCAACCCAAGTCTTAAATAATTCTTAATTAATTAATTGATCTTCAATTGAAGTTTTAAGTCAGTCTAGTAAAACCATTTTTTTTATTGAAAAACTAGGACTTTCGAATTTTATGAACTAATTTGTTGGAATTCCATCTAGTAAAATAGAAGAATTATAAATTTCCAAAAGAATAGATAGAAATATGACAAATAGAGCCATTGCGATTCCCATAAGTGGTGTAGTACCCCACCCTTGGGCTTCTTTTCCATATTCCAAATTCAATGGTTTTAATAAACTCCCTAGGACAGTTCGTCTTGGCCCAAATCTAGAACTACTCTCAACGATTTTTGTAGCCATAAATTCTTTTTCCTTGTGGATTGAAATCTGTTGACTTTGTATACCATTTCGTTGTACTTGTAAATAAACGACATTATTGTGATCCGTTGTGATCGTAAAATTATATAAAAAATCAGAAATGGAAACAGCAATCCTAATCGCCATCTCCATATCTGGTTTACTTGTAAGCTTTACTGGGTATGCCTTATATACCGCTATTGGGCAACCCTCTAAAAAATTAAGAGATCCTTTCGAAGAACATGGGGACTAGTTGAAGTAATGAGCCCCCCCCATTCATATGGGGCTCATCACTACTTTAATGGAGATAAATGGAAATCAAAAAAATCATTTCATTTTTTTAGTTGGAACTTTAGGTGGTTTGCGAAAAAAGATCGCGAAAAAGATGATACCTAAAGTCGAAACCAAGAGGAATGTATAAACTAATGCTTCCATAGATTCGATCGTGGTTTACAATTTTTACAATTATAGCTTCCACACCTATTCATTTTTGATCATTTACTAAATCAATTCGAAATTGAAATTTACAATTTCAATATTTCAATACTAAAAAAAATAGAGACAACAAATAGCAAAAGAATCTTGTATCAGACTACTTGTCTCCGTGTAGTTGGATCTCCAATTTTTTGGAATGCTACAAATTCAACTTGAGCATCCAAATCTGGATCAATACAGACAAAAACATCTCTAAACAAAGTTCTGGCATCGTGCCAAATGTGTCCGAAAAAGAAGAGCAAAGCAAATGTAGCATGACCAAAAGTGAACCAACCTCTCAGGTTACTACGAAAAACACCATCAGATTTTAAAGTAGCTCGGTCTAGTTCAAAGATTTCACCTAATTGGGCACGTCTAGCATATTTTTTCACAGTAGCGGGATCGCTATAACTGACTCCATTGAGTTCACCGCCATAGAATTCAACAGTTACCCTTACTTGTTCAACACTATACTTGGATTCTGCCCTTCGAAAAGGAACATCGGCCCTCACAATTTCGTCTCTATCTACCAAAACTACCATAAATGTTTCAAAAAAGGTAGGCATACGACGTACAAAGAGTTTGAGCCCTTCTTTATCTCGAAATACGGGGTGACCTAACCACCCAACAGCTATTCCATCCCCGTTGTCCATTGAACCTGCTCTAAATAATCCTCCTTTTGCTGGATTATTACCAATGTAATCGTAAAAGGCTAATTTTTCGGGAATTTTAGCCCAAGCTTCTGATAGGCTCATATTTTCAACTAGTCCGGCCCCAACTCTTCGATATATTTCTTGTTGAAAATACCCCTGATCCCACTGATAATGAGTGGGGCCAAATAATTCGATTGGGGTAGTTGCTGAACCATACCACATAGTTCCAGCAACAACGAAAGCTGCAAAAAAAACAGCAGCAATACTGCTAGAAAGCACAGTTTCGATATTACCCATACGTAATCCTTTGTATAAATGTTGAGGTGGACGGACGCTGAGATGGAATAAACCCGCTAATATGCACAATATACCCGCTGCAATATGATGAGAAGCTATTCCCCCCGGAACAAAAGGATCAAAACCCTCTGCACCCCACGCTAGATTTACAGATTGCACTTTTCCAGTTAGTCCATAAGGGTCAGACACCCATATTCCAGGACCATATAACCCTGTTACATGAAATGCGCCAAAGCCAAAGCAAGCCTCTCCAGAGAGAAATAAATGAATTCCAAAGATTTTGGGCAAATCCAAAGAAGGTTTTCCTGTACGTTCATCACAAAATATTTCTAGGACCCAATACACCCAATGCCAGATAGTTGCCAAGAAGCACAAGCCAGAAAACACAATATGTGCCCCCGCTACGCCTTCATAACTCCAAATGCCCGAATTCGTTATAGTTCTTCCAGAAATACTCCAACCCCCCCATGAATTGGTTATTCCTAAACGAGTCATGAAGGGTATAACGAACATGCCTTGTCTCCACATTTGATCAAGAATAGGGTCAGAGGGATCAAAAACTGCTAATTCGTATAGAGCCATCGAGCCGGCCCAACCAGAAACTAGAGCTGTATGCATTATATGGACAGAAAGCAATCGACCGGGATCATTCAATACGACAGTATGAACAGGATACCAAGGCAAACCCATGTAAATACCCCTTTGTAAAAAAATGAAAAAGAAATAGATATTATATAACTTTATCTTTATCGCATTGGAAAAGACTAAACCGTGCACTTTATCGGTAGATTTTGGATAGAAAAAAATTGTTCCCTTCTCTTCCTATTTTCCATTTTCAATCCTTTCTATTCAATTGAAAAGATATAGAAGAAGAAAAATAAACAGATCTTATTCTATACCCGATAAATATCAATACGCAAATGGTAGTACTTTATGGAAAAGAATGCATAGATACTTTTGTTTCGCATTCAAAATAATGGAATCGGCTAATCCGATTTGATTCATACGTTCGTTCCAATTTTTTTACATTCTTTTTTCCTCTATGAAAAAAACAGTATATAAGTCTATACCTATAAACTCGATTTTAGTTTACTATAATACAATACTAGATACTAGATAAATACTAGACAAAAATATTCAATAAATAAATAAAATAAATAAAAATATTAGATCAAGAAAAATATATTAGATCAAAGTTATAATCAAGTATACAAAAAGAAGATACAAAATAAAGAAATAAAGAGAAAGAGAAACTATTTGCATAGCTGCTTTAGCTACAGTTTTTGATACTCCACTCATTTCATAAAGTATTCGTCCCCGTTTCACAACGGCTACCCAATATTCGGGTGATCCCTTCCCCGAGCCCATACGTGTTTCCGTCGATCTGATTGTAACAGGTTTGTCGGGAAAGATACGTATCCATATCTTTCCACTACGACGCGCAAATCGCGTCAGTGCTCTTCTCCCTGCTTCTATTTGTCTAGCTGTAATCCAACTGGGTTCAAGCGCCTGAAGAGCGTATCTGCCGAAACAAATACGATTGCCTCGGGAAGATATTCCCTTCATTCTACCTCTATGTTGTTTACGAAATCTGGTTCTTTTGGGGTTTTAGTTGATGGTTGTTTCTATTCCATCTCTACTGCAGAACCGGACATGAGAGTTTCTTCTCATCCGGCTCCTCGCGAATGAAATGACTTCTTCTCTGTAATCTTATAATCTTAGATATATACTATATCTAGATTCAAAAAAAGTAAGATAAAAAAAGGTCAAAAGAAGAATTCAATCAATTATTTCTATTTCAATTGAAATAGTTTCAATTGAAAATTTAAAATATAAAACTCAAATAAAATATATTGAAAAATAAATAAATGAAATTAGCATTCGCGGGCGAATATTGACTCTTTTTTCTTTTTTTTACTTTATTTTTTTTTTGAGATGGGATAATTCATGTTCAGAAGAAATCCATTTTGGAACACTTTATTCTTGGTTCATTCCGCCATCCTACCCAATGAATCATTAGGATTGATTTTTATTTGATTGGTTTTCAATTCAATCCTATTTAATCACAGGTTCCATCGTTCCCATAGCTTCTCCATTAATGATTAGGCTTGAACTCTGTAATGGAGCTCTCCCCAAAATTGGTTATTTGTCTTCGAGTCAATCTCCTCAGTTTTTCTTAACCCGAAGCTCAATTCTTTCTTTTCTATTCTTTCGTTATTTATTTATTATTTCTATGTTATTATTTCGATTTTTATTATTTTGATTTATTTCGACTGTTATTATTTTGATTTCGCTATTTGGATTATATTTCTGTCTCTATTATTTATTATTATATTATACCTATTCTATATATTATTATTAATATTTAATTAATATTTAAATATTAAATATAATATTAAATATATTTAATATAATATAAAATAAATATTAATAAATATAAATATTTATTAATAAATAATTATTAATTATGATTAAAATATGAATAATAATTAAATAAAATATTAAATAAAATAAAAAATAAATATTAAATATATAAAATATGTAATAAAATATATAAATAGTAATAAAATAAAAATAGTAATAGAATAAATATAAATAAAAAATGTGAATAGTAGATAAAATTGTTAAATAGAAAAAAAGAATATATTAACATTATATTAACATAGAAAATATATTACATAGATAAATAATAAATAGAAATATATTAAAATTGATGCTTTATCACACTGCTTATTTTTCATAAACCATACATTTAGGAATCATATATCAATCATATATCATTAGTATTAAGAATTCATATTTTTATTCTATCTTTCTATCATCCTTCCATTTTTCTACATCCCCCTTTTTTTTTAATTTTTGTTTCAAGATTTATAATCAGATTTTTTTTTCATTTTATGAAAAGAATTTCAGTTGCTACAACTATGTGATTGATTCAGTCATATAGTGACTTTTTCTTGTTTTTATTGGGATCTTGATGATAATACGAAGCAATTTGTTGGTTATTCTTTTTTTTTGTTTTGAGTTTATTGAGCTTTTATAGTGACTAAATTTATAGTGGTGGGATCAGCTTTTTTTTTTCAATCTCAATTCTCAACTTCAAAAAAAAACTACCGAGTCACACACTAAGCGTAGCAATGATATTAAATCAAAATAAAGGGTAAATGAAATTCTTATTCAATCTTATAAAATTTAAAATTAGAATTTGTTATTTTTCTTTGATTCATATTGAAGATTAAAAAAAAAAGAATCAAAGAGTTTCGAAATTTTTTCCATCACTGAGCAAAATAGTTAGGAAAAGAAAGTCCCATTATCCTTTTTATTGGTTTACAATTATTCGTTTACAAATATCCAAATTTTAATGCCCAAGACTCCATAGATAGTCCTAATGATATGGCAACAGTGCTCAATTTTAGCACGAATTTTTTGTAATGGAATCCTTCCTTTTCTGATCCATTCGACACGTGCAATATCTTTTCCGTTGATACGACCTGCAATTTGCACTTGAATTCCTTTTGCACCCGTTTTTTGAGCTAATTCAATGGCTTTTTTCATTGCTTTTCGAAACGAAACTTTTTTTTTAATTGTAAAGCTATATATTCTACAAGAATATTAGGTTGTCCATAAGGCTTTTCTATCTTTTTTATAGCAATATCAATATAAAATTTTCGATTTACAGAATGAAATTCTTTTTGTACAGTTTTCTGTAAGTCTTCGATTTTCCGTGTTCTTCTTTCTATTAATAAATTGGGAAATCCAATATAGATTATGACTTGAATCAAATCTATTCTTTTTTGAATCCCTATGTGGGCAATTCCAATTCCTTCGAAACCCGAGGATATTCGCTTATTTTTTTTGACTTTTACATACTTTTGAATACAATTACGTATTTTTCATCTTCTTGTAGGCTTTTGGAACAATGATTTGGTTGTGCGAACCAAACGGAATGATGACTTTGATTTGTTCCAAGTCTGAAACCAAGTGGATTTATTTTTTGTCCCATATTTTTCAATTTTATTCTTTATTTTTTTTCTAAATATGAAATATGTAAATATGAATCTATATGAACTTATAATTTAGATTTTTTAGATTTTTCTTTTAAAACAATCTTTATATGACAAGTTTTTTTTTCGAATCGGATAACTACGCCCTCGAGCCTGGGGTCTTGATTTTTTCACAATAGCATCTCTATTAACCTCAACCTTACTAATAAATAAATTAGCTTCATTCAATCCCATATTCTGACTAGCATTTGCTGCTGCAGAATAAACTAATTTTAAAATTGGATAAGATAACCGATAAGGCATCAGTTCCAATATCATGAGTGTTTCCTCATAAGAACGTCCTCGAATTTGATCAATTACTCTTTGTGCTTTAGAAACAGACATACGTATATGCTTAACTAACAATTTTGCTTCTGTATCTGAATTTTCGCTCTTTATTATCATAAAAGTTTTCCCTCGCCAATGAAAGATAAGTGCCTAGGTGAAGTATCAGTAACAACGACTAACGACGAGATTTCTTATCTTTTTTGTATGTTTCAAGAAAGTGTGAGTAGGTGCGAATTCTCCCAATTTGTGTCCGACCATATAATCTGCTATATAAATCGGCAAATGTTCCTTTCCATTATGAATAGCGATTGTATGGCCAACCATTGTGGGTATAATAGTGGATGCCCGAGACCAAGTCACTATTATTTCTTTCTTCTTCCTCATGTTTAGTTTTTCAATTTTTCCCGATAAATGATTAGCTACAAAAGGATTTTTTTTTAGTGAACGTGTCACGGGCCGATTACTCCTTTTTTTTACATTTTGGAAATTGGCATTCTATGTCCAATATCTCGATCTGAATCTGAAGTATAAAGTTAATAAGAAATACAATAATGATGAAGGGAAAACAGAGAAAATCCTTTAGCTAGACCTTTAGCTAGATAAGTGAAAGGGTGGATGTAGCCAAGTGGATCAAGGCAGTGGATTGTGAATCCACCATGCACGGGTTCAATTCCCATCGTTCGCCCATCCAATTATTTCCAAAAAATTGGATTTTCAATGTTCCTATTTACGGCGACGAAGAATCAAAGTATCACTATATTTGTTCCTTTTCCTACTTCTTCTTCCAAGCTCAGGATAACCCCAAGGGGTTGTGGGTTTTTTTCTACCAATTGGGGATCTCCCCTCACCGCCCCCATGGGGATGGTCTACAGGGTTCATAACTACTCCTCTGACTATAGGACGCTTACCTAGCCAACGCTTTGATCCGGCTCTACCCAAACTTTTTTGCTTCACCCCAACATTACCCACTTGCCCGACTGTTGCTGAGCAGTTTTTGGATATCAAACGGACCTCCCCAGATGGTAATCTTAATGTGGCCAATTTACCCTCTTTTGTAATCAGTTTCGCTACAGCGCCCGCTGCTTTAGCTAATTGTCCACCCTTTCCGAGTGCGATTTCTATGTTATGTATGGCCGTGCCTAAGGGCATATCGGTTGAAGTAGATTCTTCTTTTTTATCAAGAAAAACCCCTTCCCAAACTGTACAAGCTTCTTACAAAGCATACGGCTTTCTAGATGTATATCTAGATGTATATGATAATATCTAGACAGATGGATCTGATATGAATCGTATGATGAAGTACCACATGAGTGCTAGGAATCCAAATCTGTCGAATCACTCATGCTATGATCTTCTACATCCTAGGTCTCCCCGTTCCATCATCTGGCTTATGTTCTTCATGTAGCATTCAGACCGAATGACTATGAAATTACGTCGATACTTCCACATATTACGGGTAACGTAGGAGACATCTCTCTTTTTCCCCGGGGGTCTTTCTAATTACCACTGCTTAGCTTTCAATTCGCCCCTGACCATCAAATGAAATGTGAATAACCCGTCCTCCTCTCTTTGAAACAAGGGGCGCTTCCGGTTCTGTGCGCGCTTCAAACAATTTTGTCTTCTCCATATTACAATATCTCTAGAGTCAATAATTTTCTATGAGGAACTACTGAACTCAATCACTTGCTGCCGTTACTCAACAGTTTTCTGTTGAGGTCTATCCCGTAGAGGTACTCCAATTGGATCAGTGATCGATTTCTAGGTTTCGTTGTAAACCTAATTGGTGACTTCCAATTACGTAAATCAATAGTTCAAACCGCACTCAAGGGTAGGGCATTTCCCATTGAGATAGGAACTTTTGCACCAGAAACAATGGTATCTCCAATTATAGCCCCTCTGGGATATAAAATATCTCTTCTCACCATCCCTATAGTGTATGAGACAACTGTATGCATTTCGATTAGGGTCGTATTCTATGGTTACGATTCTACCACATATCTCTTTTTGATTCCGTCGAAAATCGATTTTACGGTATAAACGCTTATGACCTCCCCCTCTATGCCCTGTGGTAATGATCCCTCTGGCATTACGACCTTTACCACAACGAGGCTGTCCATAGATCAAATTCTTTCGTGGATTGGATTTCACTTGACTGTCTACGGTTCTATTGCGTGTGCTCGGGGTAGAAGTTTTGTATAAATGTCTTGCCGTGTTATTAAGTCTTTTGATTTAATTTCTCTATAAGAAGTGGAATAGAATAACCCGGTTGAAGCGTAATGATCATACGTCTGTAATGCATTGTATGTCCCATAATAGGTCCCATCCTTCTACCCTTTCCCGGGAGTCAATGACTATTCATAGCTATTACCTTTACACCAAAGAAGAGTTCAACCCAATGCTTTATTTCTGTTCTAGTTGATCCTGATTCGACATTAGAAGTATATTGATTGTTCCCCAATAACCGAAGACTTTTTTCTGTAAATACTGCATATTTGATTCCATCCATAAATTTTCCCTATGAGTTCCAGTATCGATAATGATTCGAGTTCTTATTGTTCATATATCATATATTATGGTATGAATATACCATACCAATTTGGTATGTATGGATGATGAGATTCCATTGATACAGAGCCAATCCCAATAGACTTATGGAATGTTTCCATTGGCGTGCATCCAGTAGGAATTGAACCTACGAGTTTGCCAATTATGAGTTGGGCGCTTTAACCATTCTGCCATGGATGCTTAACAGGGATCATCGTACATCGTAAAGAACCAAAAGGTATTGACATCAATCGGATTATTGATTATAATTCTAATAATTGAATGAAAGGGTATCTTGAACCCTTGGTTATGGTTAATATAGCATATGAACCAATTTTCTTCCCTTTTATGATTGGGAGTATCCGGAGGAATTAGTAATGAAAACATATCAAACACATCAAGTAATGAAAAGGAAAAGACATCAATTCAGATTCTGGACCTACGAATTGAGAGAGATCAAGAATTCTCACTATCTCTTGAATTTGTGGATGAATTTCTATTCCGTGGTAGGATCTTTCACTCACATTTTGTTCCATCAAGAACGTTTTCTGAAACTCTTTGACCCCCGAATTTTGGGTATCCTACTTTCACGTAATTCATGGGGTGCAATAATCAATCGATATTTTAATTTTACTATCAGAGGTGTAGTACTGCTTATCAAAGATGTAGTAGTAGTACTGCTTATCAAAGGTGTAACACTGCTTATCAAAGGTGTAGCACTGCTTGGAGTAGTGGTTGTTATATATCGTATGAATAATCGAAAAATGGTCGAAAGAAAAAATCTCTATTTGATGTGGCTTCGGCCTATATCTATGAATTCTATTGGACCAAGAAATGAGACATTGGAAGAATCTTTTTGTTTTTCCAATAGAAATAGGTTGATTGTTTCGCTACTGTCAAAAGGGAAAAAGATTTCTGAGAGTTTTTTCACGGATCCGCAAGAGAGTACTTTTCCAATAAATCCAATAAAGAAAAAGTGTATCATGCCTGAATCAAATCGGGGTTCGTGGTGGTGGAGGAACCGGATCGGAAAAAAGAGGGATTCTAGTTATCAGATATCTAATGAAACCGTAGTTGGAATTGAGATCTCATTCAAAGAGAAAGATAGCAAATATCTGGAATTTCTTTTTTTATCCTATACGGATGATCCGATCCACAAGGACCATGATTCGAAGTTGTTTGATCGTCTTTCTCCGAGGAAGAAACGAAACATAATCAACTTGAATTCAGGACAGCTATTCGAAATCTTAGGGAAATACTTGATTTGTTATCTCATGTCTGGTCTTCGTGAAAAAAGACCAATTGAGGGGGATAGTTTCTTCAAACAACAAGGAGCTGGGGCAACTATGCAATCCAATGATAATGATATTGAGCATGTTTCCCATCTCTTCTCGAGAAACAAATGGGGTATTTCTTTGCAGAATTGTGCTCAATTTCATGTGTGGCAATTCCGCCAAGATCTCTTTGTTAGTTGGGGAAAGAATCAGCACGAATCGGATTTTTTGAGGAACGTCTCGAGAGAGAATTGGATTGGGTTAGACAATGTGTGGTTGGTAAACAAGGATCGGTTTTTTAGTGAGGTATGGAATGTATTGTCAAATATTCAATATGATTCCGCAAGATCTATTTTCGTTCGAGTAACGGATTCCAGCCAATGGAAAGGATCTTCTTCTGATCAATCCAGAGATCATTTTGATTCCGTTAGAAATGAGGATTCAGAATATCACACATTGATTGATCAAACACAGATTCAGCAATTCAAAGAGAGATCGATTCTTTGGGATCCTTCTGTTCTTCAAACAGAACGAACAAAGATAGAATTGTTGTACCCTTTGATGTGATAATTACAAAACCAAGCTATTTATTACTGAAGGCTTGTTTATTAAGTAAAATTGTTAATAATTAATTAAATCAAGTCATGTATTTTAGATGTCTAAAATAATGGTCTCTAAGGGCCTTGAGGTCATGGCATACTTCAAGGAATTTTTGAGACATGCGCAAGATTTTTTATAATTAAATTTCTTTTTATTTCTCTTGAATTTGATATGTCAAAACTTTGAGATTATGAGGCACACTAGTAGTATTAACATTTAAAAATATTATAAAATTATTTAATAATGAATTTTCATTTTTGGGCCAAGCATATTTGACAAAATGTATAGACATGGGTATTTTATTTTTTAATATTATTTTGGAATCGTTTTTTAAGAATTTCTTTTCATAGCCACTTAATTAACTTATAATACTATAAGAATATAAAATTATTTTTATACACTTATATTCAAATTTGTGGCTAAAAAATTCGTCAAAAATACCCTAAAACAGCAAAAGTCTCAGGAAAAAGCATTGTAGCATGGGCGGGTCGACCCGGCGCCAAAACAGCCCGTCCAGGCCTTTTAGAAATAAAAAAAAGAAAAATAAAAAAATTTGGTTGACCCGAAAGGGGCGAGCAAAGCCCGCCCAAAGACCGCCGAGAGCAGCTCGGCTAGCGCTGGTCAACGGTCAACGGAACAGTGCCTGGCTAAGCCAAGCCTGCCGAGAGGAGCTCGGCTAAGTCTAACTTCAGTGCGGCCTACGGTCAAAGAACAATGCATGGCTAAGTCAACCTGGACCGGGTGATGAAATCCCGGTCAAGGAAGGGGGGAGCCAGCCCCAAAGTGGCTCGCAGGTTAAACGGCGCAAATTTATTATAAAGCGGTGTGCCAAATTTCATTCTACAGTGTGGGACTAAAAATCCCACCTTATAACTTCGGCAGGATCCAAAGGCGCAGATCAAGCCCGCCCAGATCCAACGGGCGAGAGTAATTTCGAACGGCTGTTTAATCAGCGCCGTTCGTTAAGCGCGTCGGATCCAATGGTTCAGATCAAGTCCGCCCGGATCAGACGGTCTAGAGATGATCAAGCCGTGAAGTCCATCCAGCCGTCCATTCTTGAAGTGGGATCGGACGGCTGCTGCTCTTCTTCTTCCTTTTCGGGCTTCCGGCAACGGCTATTTTTTGGATTTCTTTTTACCGTTTTTCTAGCCGTTTGGAATTGCTTTTTGGTGGACTATATATATAGAACATTTTACAATTTATGAAGTTGATGAATCCACTTGCAAAAATCTTCAAAAACTAAGGAAAAAGGCCAAAACTGAGAGCAACAATTGGCATACTTGTGGGAGCTACGGGCTCAACCTTCTCCTCAAATTTCAACAGCTTTCTTCCACATTTTGTTGCATCATTTGGTAATATTTAGTTGTGCCACTTTGCTTTGAGAAATTAAAGGTGTAGGATTTTTGTATGCATTGCTATTGTAAAAATTGTACTCTTTATTGTAGCCGGATTTGTTCGGATTTTTGGTGTCTCGTTGGAGCACCGGTTGTACTTGGTTTACCCCTACCGGCTTCGGCAAAAGGGAGTGGTCAGTGGAAGCCCGATCGGGTTGATCGGGGGTGGATGGAGGCACGGGTTTGGCCGAACCACCTAAAAATCTTTGTCTCTTTTTGCTTGTTTTATTATTGCATTTTTCGTTTTTATTTCACAATTTATTTACAAACGTTTTTAATTGAAAGAATTTTCAAAATCTAAATTTTAGTGAAAAGCACAATTCACCCCTCCCCTCTTGTGCGTTGTTCTCACACGATTTACATCAAGAATCAGATCGATTTCCAGAAGAAATCGAAGAGTTTCTTGGGAATCCTACAAGATCAATTCGTTCTTTTTTCTCTGACAGATGGTCAGAACTTTATATGGGTTCGAATCCTATCGAGAGGTCCACTAGAGATCAGAAATGGTTGAGGAGAAAACAAGATATTTCTTTTGTCCCTTCCAGGCGAGCGGAAAAGAAAGAAATGGTTGATATATTCAAGATCATTACGTATTTACAAAATACCGTCTCAATTCATCCTTCAGAACCATATCACATCCCGGATATGGACAGTTCCGGTAAGATTTCATTCTTTCCCAAAAATCGTGGCGTAACGCGTATCCCCCTTTGTTCCAGTCATGGAATAGATGAAAGAAATCCAAAAATGGATTTTTTTGAATCAGAAGAGAGATTCCCAGAAATGGTGGATCTATTCACTCTATCAATAACTGAGCTAGATCTGGTGTATTATAGGGGATTTTCCTTTTCTATGGATTCCTACGGGTTGGATCAACAAAAATTCTTGAATGAGGTATTCAACTCCAGAGATGAATCAAAAAAGAAATCTTTATTGGTTTTACCTCCTCTTTTTTTATGAGGAGAGTGAATCTTTTTCCCGAAGGATCAGAAAAAAATTGGTCCGGATCTACTGCGGGAATGATTTGGGAGCGGTATTTGCTAGCAACAACATCATGGAGGTAATCAATCAATATAGATTGATCCAAAATCTGATTCAAATCCAATATAGTACCTATGGGTACATCAGAAATGTATCGAATCGATTCTTTTTCTTTTTAATGAATAGATCCGATCGCAACTTCGAATATGTAATTCAAAGGGATCAAATAGGAAATGAGACTCTGAATCATATAACTATAATGAAATATATGATCAACCAACATTTATCGAATTTGAAAAAGAATCAGAAGAAATGGTTTGATCCTCTTATTTCTCGAATTGAGAGATCCATGAATCGGGATCCTGATGTATATAGATACAAATGGTCCAATGGGACTAAGAATTTCCAGGAACATTTCGTTTCTGAATAGAAGAATCCTTTTCAAGTAGTGCAAGTAGTGTTCGATCGATTACGTCTTAATAAATATTCAATTGATTGGTCCGAGGCTATCGACAAAAAAGATTTTGATAAGTCACTTCGTTTCTTTTCATCCAAGTTATCCAAGTTACTTTTATCCAAGTTATCATCCAAGTTATCCAAGTTACTTCCCTTTTTCTTTGTTAGTATCAGGAATATCCCCATTCATAGCTCCGAGATCCACATCTATGAATGGAAAGGTCCGAATGATCAACTATGTAATCATTTGTTAGAATACATAGGATTTCAAAGCGTTCATTTGAAGAAATTGAAACCCTTCTTCTTGGATGATCGTGATACTTCCCAAAGACCGAAATTATTGATCAATGAAGGAACAATATTACCATCTTTTTTCAAAAAGATACCAAAGCGGATGATTAACTCATTCCATACTCGAAAGAATCGGAGGAAATACTTTGAGAACATGGATTTATATTTCTCAATGATATCCCACAATCGAGACAATTGGCTGAATCACGTGAAACCATTTCATAGAAGTTCATTGATATCTTCTTTTTATAAAGCACATCGACTTCGATTCTTGAATGGTCCACATCACTTCTGGTTCTATTGTAACAAAGGATTCCCCTTTTATGTGGAAAAGACCCGTATCAATAATTATGATCTTACATATGGACAATTCCTCAATATCTTGTCCATTCGCAACAAAATATTTTCTTTGTACGTCGATAAAAAAGAAGATTTTTTTTTGGAGAGAGGCTATTTCACCAATAAAGTCACAGGTATCCGACATCTGCATACCTAATGATTTCCCACAAAGTGGTGATGAAACGTATAACTTGTACAAATTGTACAAATCTTTTCATTTTCCAATTTGTTCCGATCCATTCGTTCGTAGAGCTATTTACTCGATCGTAGATATTTTTGCAACACCTCTCGCAGAGGAACAAATACAAAATTTGGAAAGAACTTATTGTCAGCCTCTTTCAGATATGAATCTATCTGATTCAGAAGGGAATAACTTGCATCAGTATCTCAATTTCAATTCAAGCATGGGTTTGATGCACATTCCATGTTCTAAGAAAGATTTACTATCCGAAATATCCGGAAAGAGGAAAAAATGGAGTCTTCGTCTAAATAAATGCGTTGAGAAAGGGCAAATGTATAGAAAAAAGAAACGAGATAGTGTTTTTTCAAATTTCTCAAAATGGAATCTGTTCCAAACATATATGCCATGGTTACTTACTTTGATAGGGTGCAAATATCTAAAATTCACCCTTTTATATATTCTTTCAGACCCATTGCCAATACTAAGTAGCAGTCAAAAAATTTGTATCCATTTTTCATGATATGATACATGGATCAGATCTATCACAGCCAATTCTTCAGAAGATTCTTCCACAATGGATTTTGACACAATGGACTCTGATAAGTGAGATTTCGAGTCAATGTTTACAGAATTTTCATCTTATTATGTTCGAAGAACAGATTCATCGAAAAAATGAGTCACCCGTATGGATATGGGCACATCTGATATCCACAAATCCTCGGGAATTCCTCGATTCAATCTTTTTACTTCTTCTTGTTGCTGGATATCTCGTTTCTATACATCTTCTCTATTTTTCCCAAGTCTTTAGCTTTAGTAGGTTACAGACAGAGTTAGAAAAGATCAAATATTTGACGATTCAATCATACATAACGGAATTACAAGAATTTCTGGATAGGTATCCTACATCTGAACTGAATTCTTTCTGGTCAAAGAATCTCTTTCTATTTCTAGTTTTTCTGAAGAACAAATTAGAAGATTTTCTGGAAGCAATATGGATGTGGTTTTTTGATTTCAACATGCTAAAATTAGAAGATTTTTTGGAAGCAATACGGATGTGGTTTTTTGATTTCAACATGCTATTGGTTAACTATGAGTTCAAATCAATACGTTTTTATTGGAATATAAATCTCATCGATCTTTTCAGTATCTTACCAAATCCCATCAATAAAATCATTTTTTCGAGAAAGACGAGGCATCTAAGTCGTACAACTAAAGAGATGTATTCATTGATAATAAAAAGAAAAAACGTTAAAGGTTATTTTATTGATGGGAAAATAGAATCCTTTATCGCGGACAGTTCTTGTATTCCAAGTAAAGAAAAAAAATTATTGATTCAGTTCTCCACCTTAACGACAGAAAAAAGGATTGATAAATTTCTATTGAGTCTAACACATAGTTATCATTTATTCAAGAATGACTCTGGTTATCAAATGATTGAACAATCGGGATCTATTTTCTTACGATACATAATTCATAAAAAAGATCTAATGAATTATGAGTTCAATAGATCCTGTTTAGTAGAAAGACGGATATTCCTTGCTCATTATCAGACAATCACTGATTCACAAACCTCGGGGGTGGTCGATAGTTTTCATTCCCCATCTTCTGATGAAATTCCCTTTTCGCTCCCCTTATTCTCTTATAGTTCTAGAGGTATTTTAGTGATAGGTTCTATGGGAATTGGACGATCCTGTTTGGTCAAACACCTAGCGACAAACTTCAATGTTCCTTTCATTACGGTATTTACGACTAAGGTCAAAAGTTTTTGGTTTGATGACCTAGGTTACAATATGCTTGATTTTGATGAGAGTGATATTATGTATAAGATGGACATTATGAGTATATATGATAGTATCCATAAGATCCATATTAAGGATCTTGTGTGGGATAGTGATGATTACTTTAAGATTGTTGATAATGAGACTGAGAATGATAATGATATCGATCATATTGATATGGATATCAAGATGATACCTATGTTTATAGAGTATCTGGATTCGCAAATGAAAATAGGAAACGTTAAACAAGTAAGCCCTTATATTGAGATCATGGCTCAATTCGAATTACAATTCGAATTCGCAAAAACAATGTCTCCTTGCATAGTATGGATTCCAAACATTCATGATCTGAATATGGATAAGTCGGATTTCGTATTCTTATTAGTCGTTCAATTAGAGAAACTATCTCTCCAGGGATTGTTCCACTGGAAAGATTCTTGTTATTGCTTCGACTCATGTTCCCCAACAAGTGGATCCCACTCTAATAGCTCCGGATAAATTAAATACATGCATTAAGGTACGAAGGCTTGTTCCTCAACAACAACGAAAGCACTTTTTCACTCTTTCATATACTAGGGGATTTCACTTGGAAAAGGAGATATTCCATGCTAATGGATTCGATACCCTAACCATGGGTTCCAATGTACTAGATCTTGGAGGATTTATCAATAATGTCCTATCGATTAGTATTGCACAGAAGAAATTCATTATAGAAATGAATACAATTAGATCAATTATTCATAAAACAACTTGGACTTTTCGACCCCATATAAGATCGGCTCAGAATCATGGGATCCTTTTCTATCAGATAGGAAGGGCTATCGCACAAAATGTATTTCTAAGTAATTTCCCCATAGATCCTATATTTATCTATATGAATAATAGATCATGTCAGGTAGGGGAGATTTTTATTTGTACAAATGGTACTTCGAACTTAGAAGGAACATAAAGAGATTCACGATACTTCTTTATCTTTTGAGTTGTTCTACCGCATCGGTCGCTCAAGATCTTTGGTCCAGACCCGATGAAAAAGATCAGATCATTTCTTATGGATTCCTTGAGAATGATTTGAATCTAGTTCATGGCCTATTACTATTATTACTATTCAAAGCAGAAGACACTCTGGCTTTGGCGGGATCCCCACGGATAGAAAAAGATTGCAGTCAGTTTGATAATAATGATAATAATCGAGTGATATTACTTCTTCGGCCCGAACCAAGGAATCCATTAGATATCATACGAAATGTATTTTTTCTTATGAACAATCGTGGTTGGAGTTTGAAGAAGGGCAAGAATTGGATCCGGATAAAATGGAGAAGGGGGATTTCTTCTTCAATCAAATAGTTTAGGTGCCTCAAATATGGCGCTCTTGTGGCAATCTATTTGATTGTATCAAAAGGTCCACTGAATTGGGATTTCCCTATTTGGCTGGGTCATTTTGGGGCAAACAGAGCATTGATCATTAAGATCAAGAGGATGAGCTTCCGAACATTTATCATCAAGATAAAGAGGATGAGGATGAGCTTCCGAGCATTTATCCTAAAGATAACATTTCTCTTTTTCCTCAAGATAACATTTCTCTTTATCATCAAGATAAAGAGAAAGAGGATGAGCTTCTCGAGAATGACTCGGAGATGGAGTACCAGATACCAAATAGATCTTACACAAAAGAAAACCGTTTGACAACAAACCAATTCATTTGGGACCCCACGGATCTATTATTTTCCCTACTCCAAGAGCAGTCCTTTGTCTCTGTGTTTTCACATCGAGAATTCTTTGCAGATGAAGAGATGCCAAAGGAGCTTCGAAAAAATCCTTCTACATCTATGTATAAAGGCTGGTTCATCAAAAATACGGAAGAATTCGAATTGTTGATTCATCGCAAGAGTAGAACCAATAGTTCATTATCTAAGGAATCTTTCCGTTCTAAGATTCTAACCGAGAGTTATCAGTATTTATCAAAGTTTTTCCTATCTAACCAAATGCTATTGGATCAAATGACAAAGACATTGCTGAGAAAGAAATGGCTTTTCCTGAATGAAATGAAACATTTGATTCATGTAACAGGGGAAAGATTCCCCATTCCTTAGCCGTAAAGATATGTGCCCATGAAAAGGGGATTCAGTGGAACAGAATTGGCCGATGGTAGAGTCGTGGAAACACTTGTTTCTTTCATCTTTTTGGCCTTAGCTCCATGGAACAATATGCTACTGCTGAAACATGGAAGAATTGAAATCTTAGATCACTGTGTGGATGATATGAACTGCCTAAACAAGAATTCTTGAACGGCGAAAGAGCCTATTATTATCAAAAAATTTCGACTAATGAAACCTCCATCGGATGCATGTCCACTGAAATGGTTGTTGCTATCTGCTCCAATAACGAATCATTGGTCGAATTTGAATTAAATAACTAATTTAATCATATACTCGTATACTCGGGGGGGGGGAGGTGCGCGCAGCGTGAACGATTTCCAAACGGACTCCTAATTCATTAGATAGAGAAGATCACCAAGATTCCGTGATCCGCTGCCGAAGCTCGGACTCGGATCGTGAGTATCGCTGGAATACTTCGTATCAACAGATAAGATTAAGATACTCGGCATATCAATATTGATATGTCGAGTATCTTATCTGTTGATGATTATGCCTTGAAGAGGACTCGAACCTCCACACTCTTTCGCGCGAGATTTTGAGTCTCGCGTGTCTACCATTTCACCATCAAGGCATCTTGAAAGTGAATCATATCCCATGAATATGATATCTATCTCGTGTAATATATGACAAAAGGGGAAGGGTTGGAGTATTTCCATCGATCGTCTATGCCATATAGGTTCGAGTCAGAAATCAAATTGCTTCGATTTGAATTATCCGGAGGAATATATCAAGTTATATATCAAAAAGATGTCAAATCAAACCTCTTTCTCGATTCTATGAGAATTTTTCGGAAAACTCTATCTATTCTTGTGTGGATGGCAGACAGGCCTCTCTTTCTTGGTTTCGCCCAGTCATTAAGAACTTGATTCTTTCTATCTATTATATATCGATATATAATAGATAGAAAGAACGCTCATAAGTAGTCCTATTGAAACCAAAAAAGAACCCCTCACGTACGAAATTCGAAAAGATCTCCTTTCAGATCAAACAATTCCATCGAATTGAGTATGACTGTATGTGTGATAGCATCTACTATACCAGGAACCAGGAATATCGATGAACCCAATTCTTGCAATTGCTCAGGATAACCTCTTTTAGCTTCTAGGTCGTTTTTGAGTTCAAGATCCCTTTTACTAACTGAAATAAAAGAATTAGTAGATCTTTTCCGCCAAAAATCAAAATGGGCTGGAGTTATGAACTTATAATCATGGAATCGAGAATGAAGTTTTCATTCTGTACATGCCAGATCATGAATTCGTAACTGCATCCAATCTACAAAAAAGTCCCAATTATTTTGAACTTTCTCTTTTTGGAATGGGATATTTATGGATTTGTTTTTTATTTCATTTTTTTTTTATTTTGATTTAATATTTTCTTTTCTTTTTGAAAAATAGGAAGGAATTTTTAAAAAGAAAAGAAAATTAGGTTGCGTCATATATAACAAAGAATATAAAATAAGGATATATTTGGTGAATAAAATACCAAATAAATCCCAAATACATGGTCCAATAATGAACTCTTTTCCAATTCAACAATCGAATTTTCATTATTTGGTAGTTGATAAGATTAGTTTAGTTGTAGTTGAATTGAATCTTTTTGGAATTGGTAATATTTTTTGCAAAGGTTTTATTCACGCCTAAGTAATATCGAGTAGACCTTGTCGTTGTGAGAATTATGAATATGAATTCATGAGTTGTAGGGAGGGACTTATGTCACCACAAACAGAGACTAAAGCAAGCGTTGGATTTAAAGCTGGTGTTAAAGATTACAAATTGACTTATTATACTCCTGACTATGAAACCAAAGATACTGATATCTTGGCAGCATTCCAAGTAACTCCTCAACCGGGAGTTCCGCCTGAAGAAGCAGGGGCTGCGGTAGCTGCCGAATCTTCTACTGGTACATGGACAACTGTGTGGACTGATGGACTGACCAGTCTTGATCGTTACAAAGGGCGATGCTACCACATCGAGCCTGTTGTTGGGGAGGAAAATCAATATATTGCTTATGTAGCTTATCCTTTAGACCTTTTTGAAGAAGGCTCTATTACTAACATGTTTACTTCCATTGTGGGCAATGTATTTGGGTTTAAAGCCCTGCGAGCTCTACGTTTGGAAGACCTGCGAATTCCAACTTCTTATTCCAAAACTTTCCAAGGTCCGCCACATGGCATCCAGGTGAAAGAGATAAATTGAACAAATATGGTCGTCCCCTATTGGGATGTACTATTAAACCAAAATTGGGATTATCTGCAAAAAACTACGGTCGAGCGGTTTATGAATGTCTACGGGGTGGACTTGATTTTACTAAGGATGATGAAAACGTGAACTCACAACCATTTATGCATTGGAGAGATCGTTTTGTATTTTGTGCCGAAGCAATTTATAAAGCACAAGCCGAAACAAGTGAAATCAAAGGACATTACTTGAATGCAACTGCGGGTACCTGTGAAGAAATGATCAAAAGAGCGGTATTTGCCAGAGAATTGGGAGTTCCTATCGTCATGCTTGACTACTTAACTGGGGGGTTCACCGCAAATACTAGCTTGGCTCATTATTGCCGCGACAATGGTCTACTTCTTCACATACATCGCGCAATGCATGCAGTTATCGATAGACAGAAAAATCATGGTATGCATTTTTGTGTACTAGCTAAAGCATTACCTATGTCTGGGGGAGATCATATTCACGTTGGTACAGTAATAGGTAAATTGGAGGGCGAGCATGAGATAACTTTGGGTTTTGTTGATTTATTACATGATGATTTTATTGAAAAAGATCAAAGTCGTGGTGTTTTTTTCACTCAAGACTGGGTCTCTATGCCAGGTGTTATGCCGGTGGCTTCAGGGGGTATTCATGTTTGGCATATGCCTGCCCTAACAGAAATCTTTGGGGATGATTCCGTACTACAGTTTGGTGGAGGAACTTTAGGGCACCCCTGGGGAAATGCGCCCGGTGTAGTAGCTAATCGGGTAGAATTAGAAGCATGTGTGCAAGCTCGTAATGAGGGACGTGATCTTGCTCTTGAAGGTAATGATATTATTCGTGAAGCTAGCAAATGGAGCCCTGAATTAGCTGCCGCTTGTGAAGTATGGAAAGAAATCAAATTCGATTTCGACCGGGTAGATAAGCCAGATATAACAAAAGAAGCTTGCATAATTCAGTAATTCCTGTTTGTTTAATTGATTGCAATTAAACTTGGCCCAATCTTTTTTTTTAGTTTTTAGAAAAGATTGGTCCGAATCCGAATAAAAAATGAATAGCTTATTTTATACTAATTCTATACTATGGTATATGGTATGAGGGTCTTCGTGTATTTGCATATATCTTTCCTATGTATCAATTTTACCATATAAAAAAAACAAATACCAAATACAAATAAATAATTAATATAAGAGAAAGAGACCGAATATGAAACACAATGAAATTCTATGATTTCTTGTTGATCCATAGGGAATTATGGATCCTTGGGATTGGTGGATCATTTTCGATTCCTTAACCTCACAGGTCATACCGAGGGAAGGATACCATCTACCCCTTACCTATTGGATTTGAAATATAAATATAAATATAGTATAATAAATATAATATATGATATAAGAAAGAATCTAAATATATACATATAAATTAAACATATAAATTATATAAATTAAATTGATTTGAAATAGTGAAACAAAAGAGAAAAATAAATATAATAGAATAATCAAAAAATATAATAAATAATGAAATATATAATAAATAATGAAATAAATATAATATAAGAAGGAATCTAAATATATACATATAAATTAAACATATAAATTATATAAATTAAATTGATTTGAAATGGTGAAACAAAAGAGAAAATAAATATAATAAAATAATCAAATAAATATAATAAATAATGAAATAAATATAATAAATAATGAAATAAATATAATAAATAATAAAATTTAATATTAAGAAGGAATCTAAATATATACATATAAATTAGACATATAAATTATATAAATTAAATTGATTTGAAATGGTGAAACAAAAGAGAAAATAAATATAATAAAATAATGAAATAAATATAATAAATAATGAAATAAATATAATAAATAATTAAATATAATATTAAGAAGGAATCTAAATATATACATATAAATTAGACATATAAATTATATAAATTAAATTGATTTGAAATGGTGAAACAAAAGAGAAACAAATATAATAAATAATGATATAAATATAATAAATAATGAAATAATATAATAAATAATGAAATAAATATAATAAATAATGACATAAACATAATAAAATAATCAAAAAAATATAATAAATAATGAAATAAATATAATAAATAACGAAATAAATATAATAAATAATGAAATATAATATTAAGAAGGAATCTAAATATATACATATAAATTATATAAATTAAATTGATTTGAAATAGTGAAACAAAAGAGAAAAAAAATATAGTAAATAATGAAATAAATATAATAAATAATATAAGAAGGAATCTAAAATATATATATATACATAGAATAGAAGCTCTCATTTGACTTGTTCTAAATTGATAATTTGTTGACAAATTGACAATTTTATCATTTTTATCATATAATAGAATTGAGAGACAACAAATAGATATTTGACTATTCTTTCAATCTATTTTCATAGAAAATTTAATATTTCACATTATTCAGTTTCTATATTTCGGTTTTCGTTTTTAGTTTGATTGTAGAGATGTAGGGGTTTTTGTTTTTATTTTAGTTCGATTGTGGAAAGGTAGTTCAATCGTGAATCATTTTTTTATGAAAATCATTTTTAGTAAAAAAAAAGGAGGTATGAGTATATGTGTGTACGTTTAGTAAGTCAGTTTCCATTTTGTGGATTTTTTATGATATCTTTCTGTAATTCTATCTTTCTTATACAAAACTTTCAAATAAAAAGGAAAAGGAGATTAAAGCGTATGTGTGAACTAAGACTAAGTAGTAATAGATTTGATACTACTGGATATACCAGTAGTAGTAATGGCGAAGATCTAAGGAATATAGATCTAAATGGTTCTGAAATTTATGAAAAAAAAAAGAAAACCAAAAGGGGAAATGGTTCTCCAAATCTTGATCGCAAAACTAAAAGTTTAGATAAAAAAATATAAAAGTATCAGTTGATACAGATAATGAAAACATAATAAAAGTATCAACTGATACTGATAAGGAAAATATAAAAAAAGTATCAGCTGATACAAATAATGAAAACATAAAAAAAGTATCGACTGATACAAATAAGGGAAAGAGAAAAATATGGGAGAGAAGAAAAATATCTGATTCCAAAAATATAAAAATATATGATTCGGAAAATATAAAAATATCTTATTCGGAAAATATGAAAATATCTGATTCGGAAAATATAAAAATATCTGATTCGGAGAATATGAAAATATCTGATTCTGAAAATATGAAAATATCTTATTCGGAAAGTATAAAAAAGAAAAATATAAAAAAGGAAAACATAAAAGTATGGGATGGTACAAATAGGGGAAACAGAAAAATATGGGAGAGAAGAAAAATATCTGATTCCAAAAATATAAAAATATCTGATTCGGAGAATATGAAAATATCGGACTCGGAAAATATAAAAATATTGGATTTGGATAAAGCGGATAAAGAAGGTAGAAAAGTATCGGATAAAGAAAGTAGAAAAGTATCGGCTGATACAAATAAGGGAAACAGAAAAATATGGGAGAGAAGAAAAATGTCTGATTCCAAAAATATAAAAATATCTGATTCAGAGAATATGAAAATATCTGATTCGGAGAATATGAAAACATCTGATTCGGAAAATATGAAAATATCAGACTCGGAAAATATAAAAATATTGGATTCGGATAAAGAAAGTAGAAAAGTATCGGATAAAGAAACTAGAAAAGTATTGGATAAAGAAAGTAGAAAAGTACGGGATGATGCAAATAAAGGAAACAGAAAAATATGGGAGAGAAGAAAAATATCTGATTCCAAAAATATAAAAATATCTGATTCGGAGAATATGAAAATATCTAATTCGGAGAATATGAAAATATCTGATTAGGAAAATATGAAAATATCTGATTCGGAAAGTATAAAAAAGCAAAATATAAAAAAGGAAAACATAAAAGTACAGGATGGTACAGATAAGGGAAACAGAAAAAGATGGGAGAGAAGAAAAATAGTGGATTCCGAAAATATAAAAATATCTTATTCGGAAAATATAAAAATATCTGATTCGGAGAATATAAAAATATCTTATTCGGAAAATTAAAAAATATCTGATTCGGAAAACATAAAAAAGGAAAACACAAAAGTACGTGATGATACAGATAAGGGAAACAGAAGAAGATGGGATAAAGAAGAAAAAAAAATCTCGGATAAAGAAAAAAGAAAAAGATGGAGTAAATGAAAAAATAAAAATATCGGATCAAGAAAAAATAAAAGGATATGATAAAGAAAAAATAAAAGAATCGAAAGATCCATATGAAGATGAATTGTATGAATTCGAATTCGATCCATGGTATGATGAAAGAAAATTAGATCTATACTTTGATGAAAGTGAATTAGGTACATGGTCTAGTGATGATGATGATTCCATTTACATTGAATCGAATGAGTACGATCAATCAAATTATTTCGATTCATGGAATGATTTGAATTCTTATTCCGATCCATCAAATTCTTATTCTGATCAATCGGAATCGGATGATTCGAATTATGATTATGATTCTTATTCACCGAATTCTCTCGATGAATTGAATGATTCGAATTCTTATTCCGATCCATCAAATTATTTCGATTCACCGAATGATTTGAATTCTTATTCCGATCAATCAAATTATTTTGATTCATCGAATGATTTGAATTCTTGTTCTGATGCATCAAATTCTTATTCCGATCAATCAAATTATTTCGATTCATCGAATGATTTTAATTCTTATTCCGATGCATCAAATTCTAATTCCGATCCATCAAATTCTTGTTTCGATTAATCAGAATCGGATGATCCCGATAGATTTGATGATTCCGATCAATCGGAATCGGATGATTCCGATCAATCGGAATCGGATGATTCCGATAGATCTAATGATTCTGATCAATCGGAATCGGATGATTCGGATCAATCGAAATCTGATAAGTCCGATCAATCGAAATCTGATAAGTCCGATCAATCGAAATCTGATAAGTCCGATCAATTGGAATCGGATAAGTTCGATCAATCGGACTCGGATGATTTCGATAGATCTGATAAGTCCGATCAATCGGAATCGGATGATTTCGATAGATCTGATAAGTCCGATCAATCGGAATCGGATGATTCGGATCAATCGAAATCGGATAAGTCCGATCAATCGGAATCGGATGATTCAGATCAATCGAAATCTGATAAGTCTGATAGAATAACCACAATGTCCTTGGAGGAATTGGAAGATAAATTAAGAGATAGATTCCTATATACATTCCCGAAATTTGAAAGAATTATCGAACAATATATTGACAATAAAAATTTTAAAAATTTAGAGGAATCTTTAGAAATAGCGGGGGACGAATATTTCAATAAATTGGAAGACAAATCCTATTTAAAGAAAATAGTTAAAGAATATTTAAAGAAATTGGATGAAGATTGTTTACAAAGACTGGATGGAGAATCTACAAATCAATTGGATCAAGAATCTTTCAAGGATTTGGAAAAAGAATATTTCAAGAAATTGGCTAAACATTTCAAGAAATCGGATGATTCCGATGAATCGGAATCAGTCAATCTAGAGGAATTATTAAATCGATTATTGGAATCGTGTGGTTCCGATCAATCGGAACCGTGTGATTCCGATAGATCTGATAAGTTCGATCAATCGGAATTGGATGATTCGGATCAATCGAAATCTGATGATTCCCATCAATCGAAATCTGATAAGTCCGATCAATCAGAATCAGTCGATCTAGTGGACTTATTCAATTGAATATTGGAATTTTTGTATTCGGATCAATCGGAATCGGATGATTCGGATCAATCGAAATCTGATAAGTCCGATCAATCGGAATCGGATAATTCCGATAGATTTGATAAGTCCGATCAATTGGAATAGGATGATTCGGATCAATCGAAATCTGATAAGTCCGATCAATCGGAATCAGATGATTCCGATAGATCTGATAAGTCCGATCAATCGAAATCTGATCAGTCCGATCAATCGGAATCGAATGATTCGAATTATGATTATGATTCTTATTCACTGAATTCTCTCGATGAATTGAATGATTCGAATTCTTATTCCGATCCATCAAATTCTTGTTTTGGTCAATCAGAACCGTGTGATTCCGATAGATCTGATGGTTCCGATCTATCGGAATCAGATAAGTCCGATCAATCGGAATCGAATGATTCCGATAGCTCCAATAAATCCGATAGCTCGGATAGATTTGATACTTCGAAATTCAAACAATTCCGGGTCCTGTGTGAGAATTGTTGGCTAGTGAATCTTAAAAGATTTTTAAAGAGAAGAATGTATATTTGTGAACACTATGGATCTCATTTGAAAATGGGTAGTTCAGATAGAATCCAACTTCTTCTAGATCCTGGCACTTGGGAGCCTATATATGAAGATCTGGTCGCTATAGACATAGACCCCATTGAATTTCTTTCAGAGGATGACCCTTATATAGATCGCATTCATCTTTGTCAAGAACAAACGAATTTAACTGAAGCGATTCAAATAGGCATAGGTCGACTAAATAATATTCCCATAGCAATTGGAGTTATGGAATATGAGTTTATAGCAGGTAGTATGGGATCCGTCGTAGGTGAGAAAATCACTCGTTTGATTGAGTATGCTACTAATAGATCTCTACCTGTCATTATTGTGTGTGCTTCTGGAGGAGCCCGCATGCAAGAAGGGAGTTTGAGCTTGCTGCAAATGGCTAAAATATCTTCTGCTTCATATGAGTATCAATTAAATAAACAGTTATTCTATATATCAATCCTTACATCTCCTACAACTGGTGGAGTTACGGCAAGTTTTGGTATGTTGGGAGATATCATTATTGCTGAACCTAATGCCTACATTGCATTTGCCGGGAAAAGAGTAATTGAAGAAACATTGAAAAAGCCAGTACCCGAAGGTGTACAAGAAACTGAGTATTTATTCATTAAGGGCTCATTCGATCTAATTGTACCACGTCAGCTTTTAAAAGGTGTTCTGAGTGAATTACTTCGACTACATGGGTACATTCCTATACATGGGTACCTTCCTCCTCCTTTGAATTAAGATTCAAAAAAAAAGATTTGAAAAAAGATTGAACTTCTTCATTGGAAAATGGAAGTATAGCACACTCGGTTCAGTTATTTTTCTTTTTTTTCATTAGAATAAAAAAAAAAATAAAAAAAACAAAATTCGAAAGAAGATGATTCCTTTGGTTACATCAGTAAATGGAACAACAAGGAATCCATCTCAAATCAAATCAGAAGAATCAAAAGAATATAAGATATTATAATATAGAAGAAAAGTTGTTTCTATTTACCCAAAATCCGCAGTTTAAGCTCGAAATCCTTTTTTGCTGGATCAGATTTGTTAAAGTTGAGAACACATAAGAAGCTCTTTCTTCTCCCATCTATCTTTTCTTTCAAAACAAGAAAAGATAGATGGGAGAAGAAGAATCCAATTTAGGAAAGCAGATTTTCATATATATTCGTTCTACATTGCCATTGCTTGAACTTATTGATTTGATTTGAGATTTCATAGAATATTTCATATTCATCTTCATATTAATATTATAATTAAAATAAGTATAGAATAAGTACAAATATCGAATTGAGGTATCCATTATATGATAATGATAGATTTGAACTTTCCCTCTATTTTTGTTCCTTTAGTGGGCCTAGTCTTTCCAACAATTGCAATGGTTTCTTTATCTCTATATGTAAAAAGAAATAAAATTTTATAAATAAGGTATTCTCTTTCTTTCAAAAGTGGGTCATCATACAGATACCTTTTGAGTGTAATATGGGGGGAGATACAATATGTGACCTTTTCGAAAACAAAAGTAAGATTTTTATGTATGTCGGGTCAATGCATAATATCATAATATTCAATAATATATGCATCCGTACATGTATATGCGGTTATAGCTTACTCAATTATATTCAATTAAGTAATTGAATGAAAATTCAATTCCAAATGATCAACAAATATTTTTGGAAAATATTTGAAATAGAAAGTCAATGTATCTTACCAATTCTTACGAACGGTTCACGTCAGAATATTGCTAGTCGATGAAAATTACTTGGGGGGGTCAAGCAAGAAAATTAAATTCAAATCCATTTGGATTATTCTCTCAATTCCAATCGAATACAACTAGTATATAATTATAGATAGTCTTAATATGAACTAGCGATCAGAAGATATATGGATAGAACTTATAACGGGGTCTCGAAAAACAAGTAATTTTTTCTGGGCCTTTATCCTTTTTTTAGGTTCACTCGGATTCTTAGTGGTTGGAATCTCAAGTTATCTTGGTAGGAATCTGATATCCGTATTTCCATCTTAGCAAATTCTTTTTTTCCCACAGGGTATCGTGATGTCTTTCTATGGAATTGCAGGTCTATTCATTAGTTCTTATTTGTGGTGCACAATTGCATGGAATGTAGGTAGTGGTTATGACCTATTTGATAGAAAAGAAGGGATAATGTACCTTTTTCGGTGGGGATTTCCTGGAATAAATCGTCGCATCTTCCTTCGTTTCATTCTGAAAGATATTCAATCAATCAGAATGGAGATGAGAGAGGGTCTTTTTCCTCGTCGTGTTATTTATATGAAAATCAGGGGCCAAGGAATTATTCCCTTGATTCATACTGATGATAATTTGACTCCACTAGAAATTGAACAAAAAGTTGCCGAATTGGCCTATTTCTTGCACGTACCGATTGAATGGAATGAAATATTTTGAAATGAATTGAAGAATAAATCTCAATATGAGAGAAGGAACTTATTAATTGCCTTTTTAAGACAACCAAAGCTTCTTCAAAAACTTAGCATTTCAGCAAAATATAGCTAAGGCTATATTCTATTTCATTTCGATGAAGACTCGAACAATCCATTTGAATTAATGAATCTTGTTTTGATTTCAAGACGAACACTGTCGAACCTTTTCATTTTTTTTTTCATTCTGTATCTGTGATGTGAATTTTTAATGAATTTGTTTCATTTGTCAATTTTATCTGAATCTGAGATTTATATACAAGTTCTAGAACAAGAACAAGGTATCGTAATTTCCTTTTTTTGTTTTTGTGTAAGAATTTTGTGTCAAAATTGAGTCTTTGAATCGAGAATAGAACCATAAAAGAAGGTACCTTTTCAAATGAAAAAAAAGAACGCATCGGCTTTTATCCCATATCTTGTGTCTATATTCTTTTGGCCCTGGTTTATTTCTCTCACTTAATAAAGGTCTAGAAACTTGGATTCTTCATTGGTGGAATACCGGGCAATCTGAAATCCTTTTGAATGATATTAAAGAGGAAAATGTTCTAGAAAAATTTATGGAATTCGAAGAACTCTTCTTGTTGGACGAGATGATAAAGGACTACTCGGAGACACAGATACAAAGGCTTCGTATAGGAATGCACAATGAAACGATACAATTGGTCAAAAGACACAATGAATCTAATTTCCATATCATTTTGCATTTCTCTACCAATCTAATCTTTTTCACTATTTTTAGTGGTTATTTTTTCTGGATAATAAAGAACTTTTCATTCTGAATTCCTGGATTCAGGAGTTTCTATATAACTTAAGTGACACAATCAAAGCTTTTTTGATTATTTTCGTTGTTGATTTATGTTTCGGATTTCATCGACCCGTGGTTGGGAACTAATGATTCGTTCGATCTACAACGATTTTGGATTGGCTCAAAATGAGCAAATAATATCTCTTCTTGTTTCCATTTTTCCAGTGATTCTAGATGTAATTATGAAATATGGGATCTTCCATTTTTTAAATCGTGTATCTCCTTCGCTTGTAATAATTTATCATTCAATGAATGAATGAAGAATTCATTAGATCTCTTGATATCAATCCAATCAGATTCTTTTTTCGTGTATAAAAAAAATCATTTTCCATGGTACTTCTTCTTTATACTTCTACCTTTTCGAACTTTTCAGTTCAAGATATTCATATTGTATTACAATTACAGTAAAATTGTTTCAGTACAATCAATACAACGACAAATTTGTCAATAGGGAATTCGACCAGCTACCTATCAAATTTATTGTAGAAATTCCGGAATGATTGGACCATGCAAAATAGAAATACTTGTTCTTGTGTAAAAGAACAGATGACTCGATCCATTTCTGTATTGATCATGATATATGTAATAACTTGAGCATCTATTGCACATGCATATCACATTTTTGCACAGCAGGGTTACAAAAATCCCCGAGAAGCAACTGGTCGAATTGTATGTGCCAATTGCCATTTAGCTAAAAAACCCGTGGATATTGAAGTTCCACAAGCTGTACTTCCCGATACTGTATTTGAAGCAATTGTTCGTATTCCTTATGAAATGCAATTGAAACAAGTTCTTGCTAATGGTAAAAAGGGAGCTTTGAATGTAGGAACTGTTCTTATTTTACCCGAGGGATTGGAGTTAGGTCCCCCCGATCGTATTTCTCCCGAAATGAAAGAAAAGATGGGCAATCTTTCTTTTCAGTATTATCGTCCTAATCAAAAAAATATTCTTGTGATAGGTCCTGTTTCTGGTCAGAAATATAGTGAAATCGTCTTCCCCATTCTTTCCCCCGACCCTGCTACGAAAAAAGATGTTCACTTCTTAAAATATCCCATATATGTAGGCGGGAACAGAGGGAGGGGTCAAATTTATCCTGATGGTAGCAAGAGTAACAATACAGTTTATAATGCTACATCGGCTGGTATAGTAAGTCGAATAGTACATTAAGAAAAAGGAGGATATGAAATAACCATAGTTGATGCAGAAAACTGGCGTCAGGTGGTTGATATTATACCTCCCAGACCAGAACTTCTTATTTCAGAAGGTGAATCCATCAAACTGGATCAACCATTAACAAGTAATCCAAACGTAGGAGAGTTTGGTCAGGGAGACACAAAAATTGTACTTCAAGATCCATTACGTGTCCAAGGGATTTTGTCCTTCTTGGTATCTGTACTTTTAGCACAAATCTTTTTGGTTCTGAAAAAGAAACAGTTTGAAAAGGTTCAGTTGTATGAAATGAATTTCTAGATCTAGAAATTTATTAAATGAAAATCAAGTTGGTACTAGTTAAAAGTGCGGAATTATTGTCGATCAATAGAATCATGTATGATTCCAAACAAAAAACATTATGTAATCCTTTTCTTGTATCGTCTTGTACCAAAATAATCCTGATTTTTCTTTTGTCTCCTGTTCTCCAAATATTATTCCTTTTTCGTTTTTTCTTTTCCGGGTATATCTGAACTCATTTCTTTTGTCATTTCGACATTTTTTCATTTCTACAAATATATCGAGGATCCATATGTTTTGGAATAGATCAAAGTCTCACTCTAAGAAGTAAGAACTCCGGGGGGCCTTACGGCCTTACCCCCGGAGTTCTCTTACTCTTTCATGTCTACAATCTAATTTGGTTTATATCATTCTCACAGTATTACAGAGATGAACCCAAACCATAATAGGAGCCGTAAAAGAAAATGCCTATTAAACCGATCACAGGAATACCAGTTACAGTACCTATTAACCAAAGAGGAATTCTTCCAGTAGTATCGGTCATTTCCCCTTCCTTTTCATCAAGTAGTCATGCTAGAGACAAAAACAGTCATGGATAATTAGGAGGATAGTATCCTTCCGAATGGGATAAGAGAATTTCGTATTTCTTTCTTTTTCTTATTAATGGAAGAAATAATTGGAAAATAAAACAGCAAGTACAAAAATGAGTAATAAACCCCAGTATAGACTGGTACGATTCAATTCCACATTTTGTTCATTCGGGTTTGATTGTGTCATAGCTCTATAATTCGAATTAGGTTTATCGTTGGATGAACTGCATTGCTGATATTGACCCTAAAAAAACAGTAGGTACAGCCAGCCCGTGAACAGCCAACCATCGCACTGTAAAAATTGGATAGGTTCGATCTATGGTCATTGAGAATCTCCTAAAAGGATTTACTAAATTGATTGAGTTGTTCTAAAGAATCAAAACGGCCAGTTATTAAGGGAATCCCTTGTCTGCTTTCTATGAAATACTCATTTGGCCTAGGACTTCCAAAAACATCGTAAGCTAAACCTGTGCTAACGAATAACCAACCCGCAATGAATAAGGAAGGTATAGTAATGCTATGAATGACCCAGTATCAAATATTGGTAATAATATCAGCAAAAGAACGTTCTCCCGTACTTCCAGACATGTTGAGCTCCACAAATTCTTGTACATTCGAAAAAAGGAGAGAAGGGAGGTCCCGTGAATGATGGAATTCAGTAAATAATTACTGATATTGGATCCTTATGAGATCGCCTTTTTTGTGCCAAAGGCATATTTAGAGTAGACCGAATCATTATAGCTATCCTTCCTCTAGCGCAGCAATGCAGTTTCGATTAGTATCAAACAAAAGGAAATGTTATATCTTCTATTATTCTAAATACTAAATAGACCAAAGAGATAAATAGATAAATCGAAAAGATAAATAGAAATTAAATAGAAATTTCTATTTCGAATTTTTTTTCCTAAACGGAAATTCCATGCGTATCTATTTACTTCTTACTTTATTACTTTACTCTTTCGATTTCGATCTTTATAATTGTAAGAAAAATTTCATTTTTTTATTTCATTCTTATATTTTATTCTTAATGAATTTGTATTTGGAAGAATTCTAAGATCTGAATTCGAAATATTCGAAAAAGCTTTTAAAATAGTATAGAATATATTCTTATTCTAAAGTAAAAAAAAAGAACATATCTAATTTAGCTCTTTCATGCCTATTTTAACTAGTTATTTCGGTTTTCTACTGGCTGTTTCAACTATAACCTTAGCTCTTTTTATTGGGTTGAACAAGATACGTCTTATTTGAAATGAATGAAATTATATAAACAATTTACAAAAATCAAGGCATCCCTGAATATTTTATTTTGAGGATTCTATGGTTCTTTTCCGCGTCAATTGAGAATTCCTGGTTATTGAGATTCACGGATAATTCAGATTAAGATTTAAGGATAGATCTTACCTGTTTTTTTATTACCTAAAATAAAATATGATTGAAGTTTTTCTATTTGGAATCGTCTTAGGTCTAATTCCTATTACTTTAATAGGATTATTTATAACTGCATATTTACAATACAAACGGGGTGATCAGTTGGACCTTTGATTGAGTAATATTTCATGTTTTTATGGACCACCTTCTTGTAGGAGGTCCAATTCAAGTTGAAATTCTACTTTATTTAGTTCATTGTATTATATTATATATAATTCTAATTGTAATAAAATAAATGCAATCACGCTCTGTAGCATTTGAACCTACGGCATCGGGTTTTGGAGACCCGTGTTCTACCGAACTGAACTAAGAGCGCTTTAGTATATGGTATATTCTTATATTCTATCACATTATATACGACTGTAAATAAAGTATTTTTTACCCCCAAAGGGGTATTGCGTACATATAGCAAAAACGTAATATTACGAAAAATTTTTGCCGCACCAATTTTATTCAACGAATCCTTTGTAATTGTGCATAGGAAAAAAATAGGTAGGGATGACAGGATTTGAACCCGTGACATTTTGTACCCAAAACAAACGTGCTTCCAAGCTGCGCTACATCCCTTTTAAGAATTATTATACAGTTTCATTGTACAAAATCCATATCTTGTTTTCCACATCCTTTTTAGGTTTCTTATTTTTTTTTTTATTTTAGGGGGGTGTATTCCATCTGTGGGGACCTTGTATATGTTAATTTTAGGTAGTAATTGTTAATTCTTAATTCTAATTTCATTTTGCGTTGCGCAAAAACAAATGGTCTTGAACTATAAGATTGGGTTATCTATGATCTGTGTAGTAAAATATAAAACTAGGACTATATATGTCTTACAATTACAATAAAAAAAATAAAAAAAAAGAATAAGGAGGATTTTCAATGCGAGATATAAAGACATATCTCTCCACGGCACCTGTGCTAACCCTTCTATGGTTTGGGTTTTTAGCAGGTCTTTTGATAGAAATTAATCGGTTATTTCCAGATGCTTTGTCATTCCCCTTTTTTCATTCTGATTGAATTCTTTGCTATTTTTTCTATTTGATAGATGAATAAATTAATAATATTTTAGGTCCATTTTTTTTACGTAACATGGCTCCCATTTTGCTCATTTTTTTCTTTACTTATCCTATCTTTACTTATCCTAAGAGAAAGAAAAAGTGTATTGAACCTTAGTAACAATACAATGAATCTACGATAGAATTGGGGAAAGAAGGAATGTAAATAATGAAATACTGAAATTAGGATAGTTCTAGTTAGAAAAAATTGTATTACTTAATTTTTACTATAATTCTTCATATTCTTCTATTAATGTTTATGACCGTAGATTCTTTATAGTTCTAATATTTTTTGAAATTCCATTTCGAGATTTCTAATTAGTAACTGTTATTGATATAGATATTGATATAGATATTGATATAGAACAAAATAGAGCCAATTTTTTTTATTTCATATTTAGTTTGGTTCAAAAATAAAATGAGGGTAGTTCTAAAGTGAATTCAATCCAAGATAAAAAGGAAAAAGGAAGGTTCATGGCCAAAGGTAAAGATAAAGGTAAAAAGAAAGGTAAAGATAAAGGTAAAAAGAAAGGTAAAGATATCAGAATTATAGTTATTTTGGAATGTACCAGTTGTGTTGGAAAGAGTTTCGATAAAAAATCGACGGGCATTTCTAGATATATTACTCAAAAGAATCAACATAATACGCCTAATCAATTAGAATTACTAAAATTTTGTCGCTAATGTAAAAAGTATACAATTCATGGTGAAATAAAGAAATAGATGGAACAGAATGTGTGTGTGTGATTTTTTCAAGTAAGGGGGGAAGAATAAGAATTTTATATCTTAACATATTAACATATATAATACAATACAATACAAACCAAATTCTATTTTTTTCGGATCTTAAATGAAAAATAAAAAGACAATTTTTGTATTTTTAAAATTCTTTTAGATACTAATTAATAAACACCAAACGAGGAATAAGCAAATCATGGGTAAATACCAAATCATGGGTAAATACCAACGTAAATACAGTAAATTTAAAAAATTTAAATTTCGTAAATCAAAAAACCTTTTCGTAGGCGTTTCCTATCAATTGGTCCGAGGGTTCGAATCAATTATAGGAACATGAGTTTAATTAATCGATTTATTAGTGAACAAGGAAAAATCTTATCGAGACGAGTGAATAGATTGACCTTGAAACAACAATGATTCATTACTATTGCTATAAAACAAGCTCATATTTTATCTTCGTTACCTTTTTGTAATAATAATAGGTTATTAGATAAACTATCTAGAAATCGAAAAAAATACAACAAATACAACAAATACAAAGGAAAAAAATACAACAAATACAAAAGAAAAAAAAATACAACAAATACAAAAGAAAAAAAATACAACAAATACACAAATAAAAAGAAAAAAATAAGGAAAAATAGACATACTCCTCAATTGATTTGAAACTCCAACCAGAATTCAAGCTCAGATTCATTTTTTGTTTTGGTTTTGAGCAAAAAACCTACAACGAAAAACCTACAATTCATCTTGTGTTATAAACAAAAAATGGGTAAGAAATCTTTTTTCTTGAAAGATGTTCGTTTATTTTTATTACTCAAATCTTAATTTCTTTCTTTTGATTCTATTCTCCCGGATTCTATTCTCCAGGAAATTTTGTTTCAATCATTCTTTTATTTGTATTTTCTTTATTTTTTGATGGATTGATGATTTGAAAGAAAATCATATCAAATAAATTTTTATTGGATAAGGCTATTTGTGCAAGTATTTTACGATTAAGAAGCAATTTTCGCTTGTACAAATTGTGTATACATCGACTATAGCTATAGGATACCTTATCCTCACGAGTTACTGCATTTATCCGAGTGATCCACAAACGACGAAAATCTCTCTTTCTCCTGTTCCTATCTCGATGAGAGGAAACCAAAGCTCTTATTCTTTGTTGAGTAGTAGTTCGAGTAAGTATTGAATGAGCCCTCATAAGTGGCTCTAGTCTATGGTCAAATGAATGAACCGCCCAGAGCTCGTATGAGAGTTGGCTTGACTGCCCTAACCATGGCAGAATATTTTCGAGATATTAATAAACAAAATGTACTTCTATTCATAGACAATATCTTTCGTTTCGTCCAAGCGGGATCCGAAGTATCTGCCTTATTAGGTAGAATACCTTCTGCAGTGGGTTATCAACCTACTCTTAGTACGGAAATAGGTTCTTTGCAAGAACGAATTATTTCTACGAAAGAAGGATCTATAACATCGATCCAAGCAGTTTATGTACCTGCAGATGACTTGACCGACCCCGCTCCTGCCACGACATTTGCCCATTTAGATGCTACTACCGTATTATCAAGAGGATTAGCTGCCAAAGGTATTTATCCAGCAGTAGATCCCTTAGATTCAACGTCAACTATGTTACAACCTTGGATCGTTGGCAATAAACATTATGAAACTACGCAACGAGTTAAGCAAACTTCACAACGTTACAAAGAACTTCAGGACATTATAGCTATTCTTGGGTTGGACAAATTATCCGAAGAAGATCGTTTAACTGTAGCAAGAGCACGAAAGATTGAGCGTTTCTTATCACAACCCTTCTTTGCGGCAGAAGTATTTACTGGTTCTCCAGGTAAATATGTCGGTCTCGCAGAAACAATTAGGGGGTTTCAACTCATTCTTTCCGGAGAATTAGACGGTCTTCCCGAGCAGGCCTTCTATTTGGGGGGTAACATCGAGGAAGCTACCGCGAAAGCTATGAACTTAGAATAGGAGATCCAATTGAAGAAATGACCTTAAATCTTTGTGTACTGATTCCTAATCGAATTATTTGGGATTCCGAAGTGAAAGAAATTACTTAATCTACTACTAGTGGACAAATTGGCGTATTACCAAACCATGCCCCTATTGCCACGGTTGTAGATATAGGTATTTTAAGAATACGACTAAATGACCAATGGTTCACAGTGGCTCTTATTGGTGGTTTCGCTCGAATAAGTAATAATGAGATCATCATTTTAGGAAATGATGCAAAAATGAGTACTGACATTGATCCAAAAGAAGCTCAACAAACTTTTGAGATAGCTGAAGCTAACTTGAGTAGAGCTGAGGATGAGAAACAAGCAATTGAGTTCAATCTAGCTCTGAAACGAGCTAGGACATGAGTAGAAGCTATCAATGAAATTTCCTATTAGTCAGTCCTATTAGTCAGTCCTATTAGTCAAAAATGAACCAATCCAAATCAAAATGTAGTGTGTAGTGTATAATAATGAACTCTTTTAATTTGGATTCCACACAATTCCACCCAATTGAAGTATATTCTGATAATAGAATGAAAAAAATAGGATGGGTAAAAAAACTTATTTGATACCGAATTACATGGTATCAAATAAGTTCTACCTACTATTGGATTTGAACCAATGACTCCTGCCGTATGAAAGCAATACTCTAACCGCTGGGTTAAGTAGGTCATTTATCACCACAAAAAAGTTCTATCAACTCGATGGATTAGGTGTTAGATGTATTATATATCAAATATGTTTTCTAAGCAATATCGATCTTTTACCAGTCAACGTAAATGGATCACGGATCAACAAGTTCTTATGTGGGATTATAGCCTTATTGATAAGAAATTGTCTTTATGTTATGTTAAGTGAAAATAAAATGAAAATAGTTATGACAAGAAAAGGGCTATAGCTCAGTTAGGTAGAGAAACTCGTTTACACGTGCGCCAATGCTTTTCAAGGGAGCTCCATTACGCAATGACCCTATAATTGATCTTTTTGAGAAGTCGATGTCTTACTCCTATTCGGGAGAACAAGAGAAAAATAACCTGACAAATATTTTGTTCGATCTGATTCAGGTGCCAAATCCGATAGAACTTGCCATTGATTTGATAAGGTAAATGTTCAGTCCAGGCCATTCAATGCCAGGCATTATGAGTATAAGGATCTCAAAAGAACCTCTTTTCGTTCTATGAACTTTGAGGTGTATGAAGTCTCATATTGAACTCTTGCAAAGAAGCGATAGAGACTCTATTTCACTTAGCTTAATCTAGGCCGAAGGCAGACCTAAATCAAGGTCACCCTTCTTTGAAACACTTTGGTATTGCTCCTAGATGAGAATTTCAATAATAAATCAGAGCACATGGAGCCATCTCATTATCTTCTTATTAAATATTCTTCAATCTGAAATCTATGAAATATTAAAGATTCTTAAAGATAAAGAATAAAGATATTAAAGATAAAGAAAAAATATGGTGGAACAACTGATCTTTACATCAGTTGATGAAAGAGCTCAATGCAAAAAAATGCATGTTGGGTCTTTGAAATAGTTCGAATCATTTCGATAGTGAAATCAAAAGTTTCATCTGTTTTACCGAGAAGGTCTACGGTTCAAGTCCGTATAGCCCTAAGACATTCCAGTTTTTTTTTGTAGTACTAGAATAGTAATCGAAATTTTATTTTAGTAATTTTATATTTATTTTATATATTTATTTTAGTAGTAGTAGGAACAAGAAAATAAAAATCAACACAATAAATAAAAGAAATTCATTCCAACAGAGGGTTTGTGAAATCTAGAACCAAATACCCATCTCTCTTCATACACTTTCATGAATGAATTATATATGATAAATATCACTATCAATATGATCAATGATCTTTTTCCTAATTTTCCTTTCTGAAACTCTGAACTGAAAGAGTTACACTTTTTTTTTTGTTTTGTGCTTTGGTATACCCAATCTCAGTCAGTTTAGGAAGGGAAAACCATGACATAATTCTTGCTAAAGACTTCAACTGACCTAAGTCAATCTAATATTAAGTCACATGGATCTAGGACCTATCTTTTCTTGATCCTGAATATATGTAGAAACCCTCTGATTAATCACTTTTTGTTTTGGCATAAGAAAAAAAAAGTATGTGCAGAGAGGAAAAGAAAGAAAAATGAAAAGGAAAAAGTATGTATCCCCATCCGTCTCAGTGAATTTGAGGTATGTATGAATACCTATCAAATAGATTAGTGAGACATGTTAGGAACCAGACTTGAACTGGTGACACGAGGATTTTCCATCCTCTACTCTACCAACTGAGCTATCCCGACCATTACCTGTGCATCATCCTAGCGAAGTACTTGTGTCTATGTCAATGTCAATGAAAAAAACTAAAAAAGTCTTAAAAAACTAGTTTCTTAGATCTTCAAACCTTCGGAAATGTAAGGATAATGATAAATTATATGGGCTGTGAATGATTCGATAAGAGAGACGGGTATTGTTTCTATACAAATGAAGTTGCATCAGAAGATGGATTCGAAGGAGATACGAGGATTTCGATTTGGATCTATTTGTGAATGTGAGAGAACAAAGTAAATTCAACGAGAAAGATATTGAATTTACTTTGTTTGAGTTTGAGCTGAATCGCTCATGAAAAAAAGGATAAATCAATAGTGAGAATGAGGAAGTAAAATGGGCTTTTTCTTGGGGATAGAGGGACTTGAACCCTCAAGATTTTGAAAATCGACGGATTTTCCTTTTACTATAAATTTCATTGTTGTCGGTATTGACATGTAAAATGGGACTCTCTCTTTATTCTCATCTGATTGATATTCAAAAGATATATCAAACTCTAGAATGAATCATTCATTTGATTAATGAACAGTAGAATTCCATTCTTTTTTCAATCGAAACTGGAACGAATTCACAATACAAGTTTTTCTAGATCTTTTGATCTTATAATAATTATTTGATTATTTGATCTCTATCATTCTAATTTATTTGATTATTTGATCTCTATCATTCTAATTATTAATATCTTATTAATATTAATATCGAATTGAATTAATACTTACATTTTACATTACACTATATTAGATATACTGAATTATACATAGATTTATATAGATCATATACATACAATTATGACGATTATTCTTTCTGGCATTTCAATATTTCTGTCATTTTGATTGAACTACTAACGTAACGTAGTAAATTTCATTCGTTAGAACAACTTCCGTTGACTCTCTGCACCTATCCCTTATTTATTTATTTTTTTCTTTCTTAATCTCTGAAATTTATGAAAAAAAAAAGATTTGGCTCAGGATTGCCCATTTTTAGTTCCAGGGTTTCTCTGAATTTGGAAGTTACCACTTAGCAAGTTTCCATACCAAGGCTCAACCCAATCAAGTCCGTAGCGCCTACCAATTTCGCCATATCCCCCCTTTCTTTGAGACAAGGATCCGGTTGTCATTCCATCCAACTCTTTCATTGATCTTGGAACTGTTGAATTTATTAGGTAATGACTCCTATATCAAAAAAGTGTATGCTGCTATTTTCTTTTTATCCTCTATTCTATCTCTATCATTAACCCTATTTGTTTTGTTTCAGTCCAAAATAATTCTATCATTGATGTATTCGCAATTCAATATGAATATTTCAATAAGAAATTATATATTATAAAATTGGATAAAACTATATGCTATATGAATGCTATATGATCAAATTAAATTATAATTCAAATTATAATATATATCTATATATATATTATATAGATTATAGATACAGACCACATAGATCCATGCCTTTCCTCCTCTTCTTCATTTGGAAGGTACTATTTGAAATAGTGGAACGATCAATATTCATTCTTGTCTTTTTTTTGTATTAAATTTTGGTCAGTTTTAGTCATCTATTTTCATTATTCGAATAGAAATCCATAGAATATGATTCTCTTTCGTTTTGAACTCTTTTCTTTTTTCTTTAGTTATTTTCTAAGATATAGAATATATAATTTCAGTATCTTAATTTAAAAATTATTCTTAGTGTATTCTATTCTTAATGTATTCTTAATTAAATATTTGATATTCTAGTTAGAAACTATAAAAATAAAAGGAAATTATTTATATCTAGTATTTCGATTTATATAAAGAAAAGAGATAAATTATCTATTTCAATTTCAATCAAATTTTTTCAGATCTTTTCTTGTATTCCTTATTCCTATACATTATTGCTCTTATCTTTGCCTGCTTAGCTCAGAGGTTAGAGCATCGTATTTGTAATACGATGGTCATCGGTCTGATTCCGATAGCCGGCTCTTTTTCTTTCCATGATTGAAAATCTCTAATCTCTATCCTCACTTTCTCTATCTCTAAGGTCAATTATGTCATGGTAACTCGCAGTTATATTTATGAATATGAATAATGAATAAAAAAAAAGGTTGACTAGATAGTAGATAGAACAATGAAATCTCTACAGAAGAGATTGGAAACCGTAGTCTTTACTTGAACTTCCTATCCTATACAAATACTATACAAAATACTATATAAATAATAAATACTATACCAAATACTATACAAATATTATATGCAAATACAAATTAGAAATACAAAAATTTCCTAATATCCAAAAACATAAAAATAGATACAATAAATATGAAATATTGATAAAATAAATTTCATTCTCTTCAATAGATTAAGTTTTGCTTTTCTGATACTTTCTACTCTAGTTCATAGTTCAGTCTGAATTTAAATTTTTTGGAAATGAAATTCCATAAAAAAAAGGAACCTTTATATGTCTCGTTACCGAGGACCTCGTCTTAAAAAAATACGTCGTCTGGGGGCTTTACCGGGACTCACTAGTAAAAGACCCAGATTCAGAAGGTATATTAAAACTCGATTCTGATCTGGAAGAAGATCCCAATATCATATTCGTTTACAACAGAAACAAAAATTGCGTTTTCATTATGGTTTGACAAAGCGACAATTACTGAAATATGTGCATATTGCCACAAAAGCAAAAGGGCCAACAGGTCAGGTTTTACTACAACTACTTGAGATGCGTTTGGATAACATCCTTTTTCGATTAGGTATGGCGTCGACCATACCTGGGGCCAGACAATTAGTTAACCATAGACACATTTTAGTTAATGGTCGTATAGTGGATATACCAAGTTATCGTTGCAAACCCAGAGACATTATTACTATGAAGGATAAAGAAAGATCGAAAGCTCTGATTCAAAAGTATCTTGTTTCATCCCCCCACAGGAGAGTGCCAAAGCATTTGACTATTGACTCTTTAAAACATAAAGGATTCGTAAATCAAATAATAGATAGGAAATGGATTGGTTTGAAAATCAATGAGTTATTGGTCATAGAATATTATTCCCGTCGGACTTGAACTTAACTTGATTCTAACAAAAATACAAAAGTAAGGTTCATAAAATTTTGACTGCACTGCTTTCACTGAAGTAAATCAAGTACCTTTTCTCATTCACGTATCACGGACAGTAGGATTCTTTTTTTTGTCTTTTTTCTTCTTTTCACAATATTCACTATAAATATCCAAATATCCTATTTTTATTTGTATTTTACTTTACGTATCACAGGAATGTAATTAGGGATAGAGAATCTCTATTCAATAAGGGCCTTACCTTAGTTTTAGAATGATCATATCAATTATGATTTGATTGAATATGAGATATTGTCGTCGGTAACGTTGATGAATGAAAAGGAACGGAGAGAGAGGGATTCGAACCCTCGGTAAATAAGAGTCTACATAGCAGTTCCAATGCTACGCCTTGAACCACTCGGCCATCTCTCCTACAGAATCTTATTCTGTACCAAAATGAATAAATAGCGAGTCATTCACCTGAATTGTAGTACAGGTATGACCAACGGATGGTTCCATACAAAAAGTTTTTTTTTCCAATTAGTCTATTTTTATGTTCTTTTGTACTATACAATTCCTTTTTCTGTGGGATCTGTTTACCCGAAGCGAAGGGTAATAAGAAGAATTATAGAATAAATTGCTAATTATGCCTAGATCTCGAATAAATGGAAATTTTATTGATAAGACCTCTTCGATTGCAGCCAATATCTTATTACGAATAATTCCAACAACTTCAGGGGAAAAAAAGGCATTTACTTATTACAGAGATGGTGCGATTTGATTTTGTTTCTTGTTTTCATTTTACATTTTTTTTATTCTTGATTTTGTTTTTTTGAACCCTCATTTTGACTAGAAAAAAGAATGTAGTTAGGATAGTTAGGAATAGAAAAAAAACAAATTAGTGAAAAAAAACCTATGCTTAGTGAAGGTGAAGTTTGGAGATAGAGCAATTCCATCTGTCGTGTATCCTCGATTGATGCAGCCTTAGATTCTTCAATTATCCACTCATTTTAGTATTGAGCGAAAGGTTACATCTATAGGTTCTGTATTGGAGGTAAGTACTACTTCATTAATACCAATAACCAATAGGTTGCATTAGCGAAAAAGCACTACACCTAGGAATCAACAATAGGAAAACTTTGTTATAAATAACCCCTTTCCTTATCTGTATCGAGACGAAACAGAATGGTTGGGAAAACAAAGATCCATCTCATTTGTACTTTGGATATCCGTATAACCATCAAAGGTTGTTGAAGTGACTAATTCCTGGAAATCGTAAGCGTTGAGTACAAAGAAATTGTTGGAGTTACCATTTCTATCTAGCAATAAGATAGTTGATGTTAAGAAAAACCTCTTGGGGGGAGGCTGGCTAGAAATTTCTTGTAAAAATACCAGCTCCCGTCAGTTCATAACAAGAATAGTGAAATTTTGATTACATGAATTATTACCCTAACCTAAGTACTATGCTATGCAAAGAAGGGGGTACAGAAGGGAGGAGTCGTATGAGGTGAAAATCTCACGTACGGTTCTGAAACGGAGATTCTTTTACTAAAATGAACGACCGTAACAAATGTCGGCTCAATCCGAAGGAAATTATGCGGAAGCTTTACAGAATTATTATGAAGCTACGCGACCAGAAATGAATCCCTATGATCGAAGTTATATACTCTATAACATAGGTCTTTTACACACAAGCAACGGAGAGCATACAAAAGCTTTGGAATATTATTTCCAAGCACTAGAACGAAATCCATTTTTACCACAAGCTTTTAATTAAATGGCCGTGATCTGTCATTACGTGCGACTATCTTCACTATAGAAAGAAGGAAAAAAGAGAAAATTGTCTAGTCAATACTAGAAAAAAATAGGCTTTCTACATATGTATCGTACAAAGTAACGATTTTTATCAGTTGTAGCAAGGAAAGAGACTTCACCAGAACAAAAAAAATAGGAAGAAGTATGGCCTATATACTAGACTCTATGGATAAAAGATAGAATTAGAATTGATAGAGAAAGCACCATAAAGATCAATAAGATCAATAAAGAATAAAGATCAATTAGTAAGCTATTATTTTTAGTAAACTATTATTGATTTTTCTTTTGATTTGGTCGATAAAGTTCAGAACTGCTTACTGAAACTCAATACCATGATATGGGATAAAAAAATTTAGAAATCATCAACTTATGTAATATAGTTGATCTATTCTACTATTTCTACTATTCTACTATAAAGTATAAAGTTCTACTATAAACAAAGTATAAATAAAGAAAGTATAAATAAAGTATTGAAAATATTGAGCAGCGATGTAGCATCAGATCCCAAAGATAGTAAGTTTTTTTTTCTGAAAGGAGGAAAGTCTTTTTCTAAGATTCTATATAAATCATAAATATCATATACCATATATGAAATAGGAAATCGAGATAGTTACCTTTCAGAAAATTCTAACGATATCGGGGTATATCTATCCTTCATTTTCCTGAAGGTGGGAGAAAAGAGAAAACTAATTTTTGATAAAAATTAGAATTGGAAACTTAGAACTTATATTTATATTTATTTATTTATTATTTATATACTTATATTACTTATATACTTATATATTATTACTTATATATATTTATATACAAATATACTAACAATAAATAATAAACATTTTCTGGTTAACCTAAGATAAATCAATTGATGAGAAATCGAATTCAGTTAACATTAACATAAGTTAACATAGGATAGATTAAAAGAAAAATGGAACACAAAAAGAAAAAAGAATTGATTGATGAGCCGTATGAGGTAGGAAACTCTCAAGTACGGTTCTAAGGGAGGGAATTGAATCACCTATTCCGACCGAGGAGAACAGACCATTCTAGAAGGCGATTCTCAAATTGCAGAGGCTTGGTTCGATAAAGTTGCTGAGTATTGGAAACAAGCTATAGCGTTTACTCCAGAAAATTATATTGAAGCGTACAATTGGTTAAAAATAACGAGGCGTTTTGAATAAAACCTTTCTATTTTTTTTTATTCAGCAAGCAAATTCAATAAAGCGTTCGTATGAGAAGATCCAATCAAGAATTTTAATATATTCCTTCTTTTGAAAAGAACTTGATTTTTGACATTTTGTACGGTATTACATAAGAATAAATGCTAGAGATACTATATAGCATAGAACTAATAAAGTTATTTCGATTAATCTTATAAATTTTCCAATTCAAAAATTCAAAGAATTCTAAAAAAGAAAAGAAGAAAAGAAAGTAAATAGATATTTCTATAAGCTAAATCATTTTTTCGTCATCATCTCTGGAAAAGGTTTTTGCTATAGAATAGCAAGGTCCCTTGGGCACCCATTCTTTATGTCATAATAGATCCGAACACTTGCCCCGGATCGACTAAATAGAATGAAAATTAGAATTCTAATTTTCGGAATTCTATTTAGTTTAGATCTATTTAGTTTAGTATTTAGTTTAGATTAATAATAATAATATAAATAATAATATAAATAATAATATAAATATAATACTATAATTAATTTATTAATTCCATTCTTTCAAAGAATTCGAAAATATTCTATAATCATCATCCTTTAGTGAAAAACTAAAGAAAATAGATGGAAGATAGGAAAGGAAAGAAAGGGACTAATCATAAATCAAATATATATCTTTAAGCTTTCAGAGGTTCAATAAAAATTTGACTCTTGTTGGCGGGTCTCTGTGTATGTGTTTGTTGTCCGGAAAGAGGAAGACCTAATGATTATTCGTTTGCATGAACCCGAAGTGAAAATTGTTGTAGACAGGGATCCTATAAAAATGTCTTTCGCGGAATGGGCTAGACCCGGTCATTTCTCAAGAACAATAGCTAAAGGTCCTGATACTACTACTTGGATCTGGAACCTACATGCTGATGCTCACGATTTCGATAGTCATACCAATGATTTGGAGGAGATATCTCGAAAAGTCTTTAGCGCTCATTTCGGCCAACTCTCCATTATCTTTCTTTGGCTGAGTGGCATGTACTTCCATGGTGCCCGTTTTTCAAATTTTGAAGCATGGCTAAGCGATCCTACTCATATTGCACCCAATGCCCAGGTAGTTTGGCCAATAGTAGGTCAAGAAATCTTAAATGGGAATGTGGGCGGTGGTTTCCGAGGAATACAAATAACCTCCAGTTTTTTTCAGATTTGGCGAGCATCCGGAATCACTAGTGAATTACAACTCTATTGTACAGCAATTGGTGCATTGGTCTTTGCATTATTAATGCTTTTTGCTGGTTGGTTCCATTATCACAAAGCCGCTCCAAAATTGGCTTGGTTCCAAGATGTAGAATCTATGTTGAATCACCACTTAGCGGGATTATTAGGACTTGGGTCTCTTTCTTGGGCAGGACACCAAATCCATGTATCTTTGCCGATTAACCAATTTCTCGACGCTGGAGTTGATCCTAAAGAGATACCCCTTCCTCATGAATTTATCTTGAATCGGGATGTTTTGGCCCAACTTTATCCAAGTTTTTCCGAGGGAGCAACCCCCTTTTTCACCTTGAATTGGGAAAAATATGCAGAATTTCTGAGTTTTCATGGAGGATTAGACCCAATAACGGGGGCTCTTTGAATGAGTGATATTACATACCATCATTTAGCGATCGCAATTCTTTTCCTTATCGCAGGTCATATGTATAGGACTAACTGGTGCATTGGTCATGGTCTGAAAGACATTTTAAAGGCTCATAAAGGTCCATTTACAGGCAAATGTCATAAGGGTCTCTATGAAATCCTAACAACATCATGGCATGCTCAATTATCTCTGAACCTGGCTATGTTAGGCTCTTTAACCATTGTTGTAGCTCATCATATGTATTCCATGCCACCCTATCCATACATAGCTATTGACTATAGTACACAACTTTTGTTGTTCACACATCACATGTGGATCGGAGGATTTCTTATAGCTAGTGCTGCTGCACATGCAGCCATTTTTATGGTAAGAGACTACGATCCGACTACTCGATACAACGATCTAATAGATCGTGTCCTTAGACACCGCGATGCAATCATATCACATCTGAACTGGGCATGCATATTTCTAGGATTTCATGGTTTTGGCTTGTATATTCATAATGATACTATGAGCGCTTTAGGGCATCCCCAAGATATGTTTTCAGATATTGCTATACAATTACAACCCATATTTGCTCAATGGGTACAAAACACTCATGCTTTAGCACCTAGCGTAACAGCTCCCGGGACAACAACAAGTACCAGCTTAACTTGGGGAGGTGATGAATTAGTAGCAGTGGGAGGCAAAGTTGCTTTGTTTCCTATTCCCTTAGGAACCACAGATTTTTTGGTTCATCACATTCATGCATTTACAATTCATGTGACTGTATTGATACTACTGGAGGGTGTTCTATTTGCTCGCAGTTCATGTTTGATACCTGATAAAGCAAATCTTTGTTTTTGTTTCCCTTGTGATGGACCTGGTAGGGGGGACATGTCAAGTATCCACCTGGGATCATGTATTCCTAGGTCTATTCTGGATGTACAATGCAATTTCTATAGTCATTTTCCATTTCAGTTGGAAAATGCAGTCGGATGTTTGGGGTACTATAAGTGATCAAGGAGTAGTCACTCATATTACAGGAGGAAACTTTGCACAAAGTTCCATTACTATTAATGGATGGCTCTAGGATTTCTTATGGGCACAAGCATCTCAGGTAATTCAGTCTTATGGTTATTCATTATCTGCATATGGTCTTTTTTTCTTACGTGCTCATTTTGTCTGGGCTTTCAGTTTAATGTTTCTATTCAGCGGCCGTGGTTATTGGCAAGAACTCATTGAATCCATTGTTTGGGCTCATAACAAATTAAAAGTTGCTCCTACTACCTAGCCTAGAGCCTTGACTATTGTACAAGGACGTGCTGTAGGGGTAACCCATTACCTTCTGGGTGGAATTGCCACAACATGGGCATTCTTCTTAGCAAGAATTATTGCAGTAAGATAATGGTTAGGAGGATTTGAAAGGCATTATGACATTAAGATTTCCAAAGTTTAGCCAAGGTTTAGCTCAGGACCCCACTACTCGTCGTATTTGGTTTGGTATTGCTACCGCACGACTTCGAGAGTCATGATGATATTACTGAAGAACGTCTTTACCAGAACATTTTTGGTTCGCACTTTGGACAGTTAGCAATAATCTTTCTGTGGACGTCCGGAAATCTGTCTCATGTAGCTTGGCAGGGAAATTTTGAGTCATGGATACAAGACCCGTTACATGTAAGGCCTATTGCTCATGTAATTTGGGACCCTCATTTTGGGCAACCTGCTGTAGAATCCTTTACAAGAGTAGGTGCTCTCGGTCCAGTGAATATCGCTTATTCGGGTGTTATCAGTGGTGGTATACAATCGGATTACGCACCAATGGGGATCTTTATACTGGAGCTCTTTTTCTATTATTTCTTTCTGCTATGTCCTTAGTAGCCAGTTGGTTACACCTACAACCAAAATGGAAACCAAGCGTTTCATGGTTCAAAAATGCTGAATCTCATCTCAATCATCATTTGTCAGGACTTTTTGGAGTCAGTTCCTTGGCTTGGACAGGACATTTAGTTCATGTTGCTATTCCCAGATCCAGGGGAGAGTATGTTATATGGAATAATTTCTTAGACGTATTGCCATATCCTCAAGGATGGGGACCCCTTTTTATGGGTAAATGGAATCTTTATGCTCAAAACCCCGATTCGAGTAGTCATTTATTTGGTACTACCAAAGGGGCAGGAACTGCCATTCCAACCCTTATTGGTGGATTCCATCCTCAAACGCAAAGCTTATGGCTAACCGATATTGCTCATCATCACTTAGCTATTGCATTTCTTTTTCTCGTTGCTGGTCATATGTATAGAACTAACTTCGGGATTGGTCACAGTATTAAAGATCTTTTAGAAGTGCATATTCCTCCAGGGACGTGGGCATAAGGGTCTTTATGACACTAAATAATTCGCTTCATTTTCAATTGGGTCTTGCTCTAGCCTCTTTAGGGGTTATTACTTCTTTAGTAGCTCAACACATGTACTCTTTACCTGCTTATGCATTCATAGTGCAAGACTTTACTACTCAAGCTGCATTATATACTCATCACCAATACATCGCAGGGTTCATCATGACAGGAGCTTTTGCTCATGGAGCAATATTATTCATTAGGGATTACAATCCATAACAAAATGAGGATAATGTATTGGCAAGAATGTTAGATCATAAAGAAGCTATCACATCTCATTTAAGTTGGGCCAGCCTTTTTTTAGGGTTCCATACCTTGGGACTTTATGTTCATAACGACGTCATGCTTGCTTTTGGTACTCCGAAAAAACAAATATTAATTGAACCCATATTTGCCCAATGGATACAATCTGCTCATGGCAAGACTTCGTATGGGTTCGATGTACTCTTATCTTCAACGAATAGCCTGGCGTTCCATGCGGGTCGAAGCATATGGTTACCTGGCTGGTTGAATGCTATTAATGAAAATAGTAATTCGCTTTTCTTAAAAATAGGACCTAGAGATTTCTTGGTCCATCATGCTATTGCTCTGGGTTTACATACGACTACATTGATTTTAGTAAAAGGTGCTTTAGATGCACGGGGTTCCAAGTTAATGCCAGATAAAAAGGATTTCGGTTATAGTTTTCCTTGCGACGGCCCCAGGCGTGGTGGTACTTGTGATATTTCTGCTTGGGACACATTTTATTTGGCAGTTTTCTGGATGCTAAATTCCATTGAATGGGTTACTTTTTATTGGCATTCGAAACACATCACGTTATGGCAGGGTAACGTTTCACAATTTAATGAATCCTCCACATATTTGATGGGATGGTTGAGAGATTATCTTTGGTTAAATTCTTCACAACTTATCAATGGATATAACCTTTTTGGTATGAATAATTTATCGGTTTGGGCGTGGATGTTCTTATTTGGGCATCTTGTTTGGGCTACTGGATTTATGTTCTTAATCTCCTGGCGCGACTATTGGTAGGAATTGATTGAAACTTTAGTATGGGCTCACGAACGTACACCTTTGGCTAATTTGATTCGATAGAAAAATAAGCCAGTAGCTCTTTCCATTGTGCAAGCAAGATTGATTGGATTAATCGACTTTTCCGTAGGTTATATATTTACCTATGCAGCTTTCTTAATTGCCTCCACATCAGGAAAATTTGGCTAATTTAGTGATTTTTTGTTTTTTTGTATACCCAAATAAATATATCCTAATAAACAAATCTCATTTCTTTCGATGAAGAGGAATTACCTACTTTCTCAGATTTTTTCATCTAAGATTTGAATTGTATGGTTGATCAAAATAGGAGCTAAACATTATCATTATGGCAAGAAAAAGTTGGATTCAAAGGGAGAAGAAGCATCAGAAATTAGAACAGAAATATTATTTGATTCGTCGATCCTCAAAAAAAGAAATAAGAAAAGTTCACTCATTGAGTGAACAAAGGAAAATTCATGTAAAATTGCAATCCACACCACGTAATAGTGCACCTATACATCTCCATCGACGTTGTTGTTTAACCGGAAGACCTAGAGCGAACTATCGAGACTTTGGACTATCTGGATACATACTTCGAGAAATGTTTCATGCATGTTTGTTACCAGGCATAACAAGATCAAGTTGGTAAGGACAAAATCTTGTTTCCTATTTGGATAGATCTCTATGATCTATGATCATAGAATAGAGGCAGCCCAGCCCCTTTACTATTTTGTATAAATAGACTATTCTATTTATATATATATTGTAGAGGGGCAATTTGTATATCCGTTCCCAGTTATTCAGCACGGAGTAGAGCAGTCTGGTAGCTCGCAAGGCTCATAACCTTGAGGTCATGGGTTCAAATCCCGTCTCCGCAACATTTTTGCGAAATCCCCCTTTCTCTTGTAGTAATTCATTCTTATTTTCTTCTTTTTTGAGAGGAGGAAAACAAGGGTGAAGAGGAAAATAAAAATACTAGATTAACTACTAACTAATATACTATATACTAGAATAACTACTATTAACATAATAGTTAGCATAATAGCAAACTATACCTTTTCATAGGTCATAGGGCAGACGTTACTTCACCCGCAATGGGCCGATAACGGGAATCGAACCCACAGCTTCTCCTTGGCAAAGAGAAATTTTACCATTCGACCATATCTGCATTCTCATTTTCTTAATCTCTGAAACGTACACATATGTCGACACATATATGATATATCTATCATATCATATATGTGTCTAGATCGTATTTGCGTAGGACCAGATACAGATAAAAAGACTCTAGCTATAGGCTTATACTATACTAAATTATATATACTAAATTATAGTAATATACTAAATTATAGTAAATAAAGTCAGTAAAGTTAGATTCCAATTAGGCTTAGTTATTTAATTTCATAAAAATAACAATGAAATTTTATTTTTATTCAGAACTCAGATGGACTCTTAGTGTGTCTCACAATTGGAATTTCTTAGGAGGATTGAAATTTTTGGATCAGAGAAATATCAAATGAAGTTCAAGAGACCAGAGAATTCAGGATAGCTACCAAAAAGAGTAATCCAATCCATAATGATGTACCAAAAAATATAACATTTTTTTACTTGACCAACTGTCAGAAGAAGCAAATACAGTGGGTACACTAATCAGTAAGATTAATGAAGTTGCAATTATTGCAAAAACAACGAATTGGAAAGCAATAGTCATGTTTGTAATCCTCTACTACCAAAAAATGAACTATACCACATGGATCCCTCCCTTAGTCCAAATTAAAAAAAATGTATCATGAAGGGATTTGACAGAAATGATTTTATTACTTATTATATTTCAATATTACATTATATTGAAATATTGAAATATTCAATATATATATAAATATTCAATATATAAAATAAAACTTTTTTTTATTCAGACATAAAGTCGAGCAGATAGTGAATGTATCATCTAACATGGTCATGTTCCCTTTTTAGGAAGAAAATAGAAATAAAATAAAATCGAGTTCTAGTTCTACCTGGGATCTTGTATTCCTAGGTCACTCCATAAATTCCAATTCCTTATTTATTTGTTTGGCCACTGTTTGGCCACGCACTCATCTTTTTCATAAAGGGAATGACTCAGCTAGGTGGGATAGCTGAGCCAGAAACAATATATACAATAAATATCTATCTAGATATTTAGATATAGATCTAAGGTCAAGAAAAAAGTATCAACTAAGGGAGGTCATGGAAAGAACAGGTTCCAAATCACGATCGATTCCTTTTTCAAATCCCGCTGCAGCCGCATGTGCTCTTCCCGCATGCCACAAATGCCCCACAAATAGGAAAAATCCTAGAACAAAATGAGAGGTTGCTAACCAACTTCTAGGAGAAACATAATTGACTGCATTGATCTCGGTAGCTATGCCACCCACGGAATTTAAAGAACCTAAAGGAGCATGAGTCATATATTCTACCGAACGCCGTTCTTGCCAAGGCTATATGTCTTTTTTCAGCCTACCTAAGACCAAACAATTTGGACCCCTTAGAGGTTCTAACCAGGGAGCACGAAGATCCCAAAAACGCATCGTTCCCCCCAAAACATAACCTCTCTGGTCGGAGAACGCATTAGATATTTACCTAACCCAGTGGGTCCTTGGGCGGATCCCACGTTAGCCCCAAGGCATTGGTCTCTCACTAGAAAAGTAAATGCTTGAGCTTGAGAAGCTTCTGGACCAGTAGGTCCGTAAAATTCACTAGGATAAGCGGTATTATTAAACCAGACGAAACAACAAGCGATGAAACCAAAGACAGATAAAGGGCCTAAACTATAAGACAAGTAAGCCTCTCTAGACCATACAAATGCACGACGAGCCCACGCAAAAGGTTTGGTTAAGATATGCCAAATTCCACCAAGTATACAAATGGAACCTAACCAAACATGTCCCCCGATTATATCTTCCAAATCGTCCGCACTAACAATCCATCCTTCTCCCCCAAAAGGAGATTTTAGTAAATAACCAAATATCACGTTTGGGCTAAGGGTCAAGTTCGTAATTTTTCTGACATCTCCCGCCCCCCGGGTGCCCAAGTATCATATACACCTCCAAAATACAGAGCCTTGAGTACTAGAAGAAAAGCACCTATACCTAATAAAATTAAGTGAATCCCCAAAATTGTAGTCATTTTATTTCTATCTTTCCATACATAACCAAAGAATGGAAAGGATTCTTCAAGAGTTTCAGGTCCTAGAAGCGCATGATAAATACCGCCAAAGCCTAAGAAAGCGGAAGAAATTAAATGAAGTACTCCAGATACAAAGTATGGAAAGGTGTCTATAACTTCTCCCCCCGGACCTACTCCCCATCCTAGAGTAGCTAAGTGCGGGAGTAAAATCAATCCTTGTTCATACATGGGTTTCCCTGGTACGAAATGGGCCACTTCAAATAGGTTCATTTCTCCGGCCCAGAATACGATTAATCCGGCATGAGCTACGTGAGCCCCAAGTAGTTTACTGAACAAATTGATAAGTCTGGCATTCCCGGCCCACCAAGCGAAACCGGTGGTTTCTTGGTCACGACCTACTAAGGATAAAGTTCCATTAAAGAGCATTTCCACGGGGTAGAACCTCCTCAGGGAATATAAGGTTTTCATGAGGTTGATCCTGAGCCGCCATCCAAGCACGAATACCTTCGTTTAATAAAATATTTTTTGTGTAGAAAGTTTCAAATTCAGGATCTTTCGCTGCACGTATTTCTTGGGAAACGAAGTCATAGGCACGTAGGTTCAGAGCCAGACCGACTACTCCAATAGCACTCATCCATAAACCAGTTACTGGTACAAATAGCATAAAGAAATGTAACCAACGTTTATTGGAAAAAGCATCTCCAAAGATTTGGGACCAAAAACGGTTAGCAGTGACCATTGAATAAGTTTCTTTAGCTTGAGTTGGGTTAAAAGCACGGAATGTATTTGCACCGTCACCATCTTCAAATAAGTTATTTTCAACAGTGGCACCATGAATAGCACATAGCAAAGCAGCGCCTAATACTCCAGCAACTCCCATCATATGAAATGGATTCAACGTCCAATTATGAAACCCTTGGAAGAAAAGGATGAATCAAAATATAGCTGCTACACCAAAACTGGGTGCAAAGAACCAACCAGATTGGCCCAATGGATAAATCAGGAATACAGAAACAAAAACAGCAATCGGAGCAAAAAATGCAATTGCATTATAAGGTCGCAATTGAACAGATCGAGCAAGTTCGAATTGACGTAACATGAAACCTATTAGACCGAAGGCACCATGGAGAGCAACAAAAGTCCACAGACCACCTAATTGACACCAGCGAGTAAAATCTCCTTGTGCCTCAGGGCCCCATAGTAGCAACAAAGAATGTGCTAAACTATTCGCAGGAGTCGAAACAGCAGCAGTTAAGAAATTACAACCTTCCAAATAAGAACTGGCCAATCCATGGGTATACCATGAAGTTACAAAAGTTGTACCTGTGAACCAACCTCCTAAAGCGAAATAAGCACAAGGAAAGAGCAATATGTCGGACCATCCTACAAAAACAAAACGGTCCCTTCGTAACCAATCATCCATAATATCAAATAAATCATTTTCTTCTTTGGTAAATCTATTAAGGCCTATAGTCATAGTGATCCTCTTATTCAACTACTTCAACCATTTACGAATACTTCATCTCATTTCCAAGACTTGTTTCGATTATCTATGTAATGTAAGATTCCCCCGTTCAATGCCCTTTCGAGGGGGTCTGAAGATACCAATTCTTCTTTTTTCTTTTCTATTTGATCGTGTCTAGTTTATAAGTTCGATTCAATTAGTCTAATTAGTCATTTATCAATTTCTATTTGAGAGATTATACTTTAATATTTAATACTTTGGAATGCTTATGATTATGATTTATATTTATACTGATTATACTAAATATTCATTATTCATATATAAATATGAAAATATATAATATATATATATATATAATCTATATATTATATATATAAAATATATAAATATATAAATATAAAAATATATATGAATATATAGAATAGAATAGTAAAACAGAAAAAAAAATAAAGGAAAAGAGAAATAGAAATAGATAAATATATTCAAATATATTTATATTCCAAAAATGTATTAAATAAAAAAAAGTGAAATAATAAATAAGAATGAATAAAGAATAAAAATAAATAGTAAATATAAATAAAATAAATAAATATAATATAAATAATAACTAAATATGAAATATGAATGATAAATAATGGTAGACTAGAAAGTAAACTCGCTTTTCTCGAATTTCTTCTTTATTCTATTGACGTAACATCAAAGCAATATCTGATTCTGAAATCAAGCAAAGATATTGAAAATCCATATTTTCAAGAAATCTTTTTTATATGTTGTATATGTATATATTGTATCGAAAAGGAAAAGACTAGCGATTAAGTTCTATGGAGAATCCAGTAAGAAGAAGATGAAATCAAAAATATCGACAAATTTTTGCATTGTATGGTACAATGGTCTAAGGAAATAGGAAGGAAATAAAAAAGAAAAATACATTTCTACAATTGAATGAATCGATATAGAATTTCAATATCAGAATAATTAATTATAGTAATCATTCCATAAGTCAGGTCCACTTATTTTTTTGTATGTTTAATAACAATAGGGGAGTAGGAATACTTTGGTTTGGCGAGTCATAATCGGGATTGGGTATTTATATCTTAGATCTTAGGACAAAAAAGAGAATTTGAATAATGTAATGAGACATGAATAGGATGACTATGACGCTACGGGAGAGACTCCTCCTAATCAGTCAATGAGTCATTCTAATACATTTTATCATTAGAATTAGATAGAATAGAAATGTTGAATCTTCTTCTTCTAACTATAACTCAGAATAAAAAGAGCTCATTCTAATCAAAATGGATAATAGTGTTCATTTTCTTTTTTTTTAGATTTTGATTTTCGAAAAGAAATATCACAAATTCTATACTACGTCAAAAATAAAGACTCAGGTTTGAATTGAAAAATAAAAAAAGCCCCTTATCGGATTTGAACCGATGACTTACGCCTTACCATGGCGTTACTTTACCGCTGAGTTAAAAGGGCCTGTTTTTTTTTTCAATTTAGGCGTCTTCATTTTCTATTCGAATTCGATTTTTTTTCTATTTCTAGTTGATAGATATAGTTCTAAGATCGAAAATATTTATGGGAGTACGAGCTAGCTCATTCATGAACGAACTATCAAATACAAAATTTTATTGGATCGTAGTAGGAAAGACTCTTCAGATCTAGTCATAGAATTGAATATCAATATAAAACAGAAATATAATTTCTATATTGAAAATTCCAAAAAACTACTCATACTCTATATATAGCTATAGTATGATGATGGTTGGGCGCCCCCATCGTCTAGTGGTTCAGGACATCTCTCTTTCAAGGAGACAACGGGAATTCGACTTCCCATGGGGGTAGGGGACTATGAAAGGTAGTTGATTGTGGATTCTCATATCAGTATTATCCATTATTCATAAACCTAGAATTCAGTCTTCCTGGGTCAATGCCCGAGCGGTTAATGGGGACGGACTGTAAATTCGTTGACAAGAAGTCTACGCTGGTTCGAATCCAGCTCGGCCCAAGAATTCGTCGCTTCATGAATATGATCTAACCAATTTTTCCCCTCGAATAAAGAATAAAATGATAGAATAAAGTAATGCCGGATCCATATAAATAAACACAAATATAAATCAATAAAAAAAAAGAGTTCATTTGTTCTCTATCTCTAGTTTTTCTCATCCATTCTTTCCTATTCAATAGAATCTATTCAATAAAATGCTTTTCTTAAATTTAAATTAAATCATACACATACAACTATGTATATGTATGCCATACATATGGCTGGGATTGTAGTTCAATCGGTTAGAGCGCCGCCCTGTCAAGGCGGAAGTTGCGGGTTCGAGTCCCGTCAGTCCTGAACTAGAATTATATTCTAATCCGATGAATTTATAAATTCATCTCTTCTTTGTCCGTTAAAGGAAGGACAGGGAACGAAATTTCATCTTCGAATCTTTATTTATTTTGTATTTTCTTTTGTTTTCGTTTTGCATTTCTCATAAAAAAAAAAGAAAGAGTCCTGTTTTTGAGTATGAATAAAAGATCTTTTTATGTTATACTATGTTCTAATTATACTATTCCCTTCCCGACGATAAGTCTATTTGATAAATTAGATATTGCGATTCACAATATCTATCTGGGTTAGTATTATCAATTCGTACCTTTGGATTGATAGGAGTCCACTTTATCATCTTTATGGCTATGGGATTAGATCCTGAATTATTGTGAAACAAAAAACAAATAGCTTATGGAAGTCAATATTCTTGCACTTATTGCTACTGCGCTGTTCATTTTAGTTCCTACTGCTTTTTTACTTATTATATACGTCAAAACAGTCAGCCAAAATAATTAATTTGAATTCAACTTGGATTCTTCCTTTTTCATTTTTTTCTTATCAATTATGAACGAAATGAAAGGGTTTCAAATTCTATTTAAGTATTAAAAGACTTCAATGAAATGATTGGGCCAGAATCAGAAGTATCCGAGATAGTGTGGTAGAGAGAGCTATATATAGCTCTCTCTACCACACTATACTTTCGATTATACTTTCGATCACACAATAGATTTGAGTATTGTATTCATCTTCCTATTCTTTATTCTTAAAAGAAAGTTTTATACAGAAAACAGAAAGACACTTTTTCTCATCTACTTAATACTTTACTTTATACTTTGACTTAAATATTAGAAATTATATATCTATTCTTTTTTCAACTGTAAAGTACTCGTAAAGTGCTCCATTCCAATTAATAATCTTCCTAGCTCTAAAGCCCACTTCTCCCCCATACTACAAGTGAAAGGGAAAAAGTAAAAACTACAATTAAAGCAGCCCAAGCCAGACTTACTATATCCATATCCATGTGAATGATGCCCCTCCCTATTCTCTATGAAATCAAGGAATTAGTCCATTATTGATTCAATATTTCAATATATCAATATAAAAATCAATAAATATAATATAAAAACAATATAAAAATCAAAATATAATTATAATAATTATAATATAATATAATATATAATATATGATATAATATTAGAATATAAAAATATAAAAATAATATAAAAAATAAAATAAAAAATATAATTATGAATATAATCAGAATATTCTGATTATTATTTCCAATAATCCAAGTCTTTTTTTGTGGATTAGGCGACACCCAGATTCGAACTGGGGATAAAGGATTTGCAGTCCCCTGCCTTACCACTTGGCCATGTCGCCAAATTCCATCCAAAAAAAATAAAAAATTCCATCTATATTTTTCTATTCCTCTCCTCTTTTTTATTGAATATTGAATCCTTTTTTTATTTTTTTCTTCAATTGATTGTATCTCAAAACATGCGTTTCTTAAAAACTTCTCTTTTCTAGATCTAGAATAGAAGATTCCCCGCACTGGTCACAGAGCGTCAAATTCGGGTAAAATTAGAAGAATTCGCTCTTTCCTTCATGAACTATGTACTTTTTCTTTTCTTTTTTCTTTTACTTGACTCTGACTCTTACTTTGAATTTGGGAATAGTTATGAAATTTGTATCTCTATTTGCATCCCCTTAATGGATGCAAAATCCAATTAATTTACGACTAATAATGATAATTATTCATTATCATTTTCCATTCAAAATTACGAAATTCATAATCAAATCAAATACAAATCAAATATATGTGTATATGTAAACCCCAGAACAGGGTAAGCTCCAGCCAGATTTTATACGTGTCCGCCGAGCTCGGGGTTATTATCTATTAAGCACATATTCGGATCCTTGTTTTTGCATTGCATATTGCAAAAATAGACATGATGATCGAGTGCAACCAGGCATATGTTGTGTTTCACCAAACTCAATTATGATAAAAGATATGCTATATGGATAACTATCTAGTTATCCATGTACTGGCATGTACTTCCTAGAGATTATTCCTATGACTAGGACGTATGCAATTCAATTGTATTTCTTTTTTTATCAATTCTACTACCAAATTGATACTCCTAATAATAATAAAACTCGAAATTATTAATGTATACTATAATGTATACTAAATATAACTAATATAATAAATAATATATAATATAAGAATCTAAATATATAATATAAGAAGGAATATAAATATATATAAATATATGCATATAAATTATATAAATTAAATTGATTTGAAATAATGAAACAAAAGAGAAAAAAATATAAATAAATAATATAAATAAATATAATATAATAATATAAAATAAAAGAAATATAAAATGATAATAAAATAATAAATAAAAATAAATTAAGTAATAATGTAATAAAAAAATGAGTTAGAAATTGGATCAATTTTGATATCCGATAAAAGACTCCATTAGCGTAACCTAAGTGACAGAATTTGTCTCCCAAGAATGCTTTTTGAATTTCCATTTCTTTCTATTTGTTTTGTTGTACCTGGCTCAAATTCAAATTCGAAGTTGCGTCGAAAATGCCCTTCATATCTCTGTCTTGCTCTCATTATATACGTATGATATGAGCTCAAATTTTATGTGATTCGGTAAACAGAATATTGATTCCATCATTGCTATATTGATCGGTATAGGTCGAGGAATAGTAAGCCAAGGCAAGAATGGGATTTTTTTTTTTAATTTTTTAATAAAATAAAGAGGAAACTTTAGATTCATATGCTCCAAAATAAAAATGATGGAATGTACATAATACCTGGATTTAGTCATATACAATTGGAGGGATTTTTGAGGTTCATTAATCAGGGCTTGACGAAAGAATTTAAGAAGTTTCCAATAATTGAAGACAGAGATCAAGAAATTGAATTTCAATTCCTTGTAGAAACATGTCAATTGTTGGAGCCTTTGAAAAAAGAAAAGGATGTGGTATATGAATCACTTACATATTCTTCTGAATTATATGTACCCGCGACATTAATTTGGAAAACCAGTGGAAAGATGCAAGAACAAACCATTTTTCTTGGAAACATCCCTATAATGAATTCTTTTGGAACCTTTATAATAAATGGAATATACCGAATTGTGATCAACCAAATATTGCAAAGTCCTGGCATTTACTATCGTTCAGAATTGGAACATAACGGAATTTCTGTCTATATTAGTACTATAATATCGGATTGGGGGGGGGGAAGGCTAGAATTAGAAATTGATCGAAAAGCAAGGATATGGGCCCGTGTAAGTAGAAAACAAAAAATATCTATTCTAGTTCTATCATCAGCTATGGGTTCGAATATCAGAGAAATTTTAGATAATGTTTGTTACCCTAAAATTATCTTTTCTTTCCTGAATGATAAACATAAAAAAAGATTGGATCAAAAGAAAATGCGATTTTGGAGTTTTATCAACAATTTGCCTATGTAGAGGGGGATCCGGTATTTTCTGAGTCCTTATGCTAGGAATTACAAAATAGATTTTTTCAACAAAAATGTGAATTAGGAAAAATTGGTCGACGAAATATGAATCGCAGACTCAATCTTGATATACCCCAAAATAATACATTTTTGTTACCACAAGATCTATTAGTTGCTGTGGATCATTTGATTGGAATGAAATTGGGAATGGGTACACTTGACGATATGAATCACTTGAAAAATAAACGTATTTGTTCTGTAGCAGATTTATTACAGGATCAATTTGGATTGGCTCTTGTTTGTTTAGAAAATGTGGTTCGAAGAACTATATGTGGAGCAATCAGACATAAAAGGATACCGACTCCTCAAAATTTGGTAACTTCCACTTCATTAGCAACTACTTATGAATCCTTTTTTGGCCTACATCCCTTATCTCAAGTTTTGGATCAAACTAATCCGTTGACACAATTGTTCATGCACGAAAATGGAGTTATTTGGGTCCTAGGGGATTGACGGGACGAACTGCTAGTTTTCGGATACGAGATATCCACCCGAGTCACTATGGACGTATTTGTCCATTTGATACATCCGAAGGAATCAATGTTGGACTTATGGGATCCTTAGCTATTCATGTGAAGGTTAGTTATTGGGGATCTATCAAGAGCCCGTTTTATGAATTATCTGAGAGATCAAAAGAAGCACAGATGGTTTATTTATCCCCAAATCGAGATGAATATTATATGGTAGTAGCAGGAAATTCTTTGGCTTTGCATCAGGGTATTCAAGAACAACAGATTGTTCCAGCTAGATATCGTCAAGAATTCCTTACTATTGCATGAGAGGAGATTCATCTTAGAAGCATTTTTCCCTTCCAATATTTTTCTATTGGAGCTTCCCTCATTCCTTTTATCGAGCATAATGATGCGAATCGAGCTTTAATGAGTTGTAATATGCAGCGCCAAGCGGTTCCCCTTTCTCGTTCTGAGAAATGCATTGTTGGAACTGGGCTGGAAGGCCAAACGGCTCTCGATTCGGGAATTTCAGCTATAGTCAAACGCAAGGGAAAAATCATTTCTATCGATACACACAAGATCCATTTATCAAGTAATGGGGATACTTTAAGGATTCCATTAGTTATATATCAATGTTCCAACAAAAACACTTGTATGCATCAAAAACCTAATGTTCGGCGGGGTAAATACATGAAAAAGGGACAAATTCTAGCGAGCGGTGCGGCTACAGCTGGTGGGGAACTCGCTTTAGGGAAAAATGTATTAGTAGCTTATATGCCATGGGAAGGTTACAATTTTGAAGACGCAGTACTAATTAGCGAACGCCTGGTCTATGAAGATATTTATACTTCTTTTAACATCCGGAAATATGAAATTCAGACTTATGTAACAAGCCAAGGTCCGGAAAAAATCACTAAGGAGATCCCGCATTTAGAGGCTCATTTACTCCGAAATTTGGACAGAAATGGAATTGTGATGTTGGGATCTTGGATAGAAGAAGGTGATATCTTAGTAGGTAAATTAACACCTCAAGCAGCAAAAGAATCGTCATATACCCCAGAGGATAGATTATTACGAGCTATCCTCGGCATTAAGGTATCCACTTCAAAAGAAACTTCTCTAAAACTACCTATAGGCGGAAGGGGCGAGTTATTGATGTGAGATGGAGCCATATCAAGGGGCGTTCTAGTTATAATTATAATACAGAAAGGATTCGTGTATATATTTTACAGAAACGCGAAATCAAAGTGGGTGATAAAGTAGTTGGAAGGCACGGGAATAAAGGTATAATTTCTAGGATTTTGTCTATACAAGATATGCCCTATTTGCAAGATGGAACGCCCGTTGATATGGTATTCAAACCATTAGGAGTCCCTTCACGAATGAATGTGGGACAGATATTTGAATGTTCGCTCGGGTTAGCGGGGTATCTGCTAAAGAGACACTATAGAATAGCACCCTTTGATGTGAGATATGAGGAAGAGGCTTCAAGAAAACTAGTGTTTTCTGAATTATATGAAGCCAGTAAAAAAACAAAAAATCCATGGGTTTTTAACCCGAATATCCAGGAAAAAGCAGAATATTTGATGGAAGAACAGGAGATCTTTTTGAAAAACCTGTTCTAATAGGAAAGTCCTATATTCTCAAATTGATTCATCAAGTTGATGATAAAATTCATGGGCGTTCTAGTGGGCATTACCCACTTGTTACACAACAACCCCTTAGAGGGAGGTCAAGACAGGGGGGCAGTGAGTAGGAGAAATGGAAGTTTGGGCTCTAGAGGGATTTGGTGTTTCTCATATTTTACAAGAGATGCTTACTTACAAATCTGATCATATTATAGCTCGTCAAGAATTATTTAGTGCTATGATTATGGGAGGAAGAATACCTAAACCAGAGGGTGCTCCAGAATCCTTTCGGTTGCTCGTTCGAGAACTACGATCTTTGGCTCTAGAACTGAATCATTTCCTTATATCTGAAAAGAACTTCCAGATAAATAGGAAGGAAGTTTGATCGAAATTGATAAATTAATCAGAATTTATATTCTTTATTATATGATAGACCAGTATAAACATCAACAACTTCAAATTGGACTAGTTTCCCCTCAACAAATCAGGGCTTGGGTAGATAGAATTCTACCCAATGGAGAGATAGTTGGAGAGGTGACAAAACCCTATACTTTTCATTATCAAACCAATAAACCGAAGAAAGACGGATTGTTTTGTGAAAGAATTTTTGGACCCATAAAAAGTGGGATTTGTTCTTGTGGAAATTACCAAGAAATTGGGGCTGAAAAAGAAGAACCAAAATCTTGTGAAGAATGTGGGGTGGAATTTGTTGATTCTCGGGTAAGAAGGTACAAAATGGGATACATAAAACTCGCATGCCCAGTGACTCATGTGTGGTATTTGAAACATCTTCCTAGTTATATTGCAAATCTTTTAGATAAACCCCTTAGGGACTTAGAAAACCTAGTATATTGCGATGTGTGATTTGATCGAAATTTTCATTTGACAGATTCGAATTTAGAAACTGTCATCCTATTCAATCTGATTGGTATGCCCCTGGCTCTGACATGTGTCTTGGGAGGAGAAACATGAAGCTCAAAATTATGGATGCATTAAATACTTCAAAAGGGGAATTGATCCATGGTCCTTCCTAGTTATACCTCGTGAAAAAATGAAATTTGTGGAATTATAATTATAAATTCCACTTTGGCATGGTTAGGAGCCTATTTATCGCATATATGCTTCAAGGGACATCATGGCCATTGAGGTTAGTAAGGACCTAAAAAAGATCGAACGTAACAATAAAATATAGACAAAGAAATCCTTTACGCAAGATATCCCTTTTTGGGGATTAATCATTTGAATGGAAGTAGACTACTCAAGAATTTCACATTTCCTTTTGATTCGTAGACAAAAAAACATAAACATAAAAGAAAGTCAAAAAAATAGAATCAAAAGAAAATACGATAAGAATGAATCAATGAAAGGATGACCTTTACTGGGAACTTGAGTAAAGAGTAGCTTTTTGTAGGGTTTGATAAAAAAAAGTGAAAAAAAAAGAATAACCCTTTTCTTTATTTGGTGTAACTACTAGGGCCGGATGAGAGGAAACCTTCACGTCCGATTGTGTGGGGGGGAATCCTATAGGAACCTATGTCAATTTTTTTTTTGCTAGGCCCATAACTAAAAAACCTACTTTCTTACGATTACGAGGTTCATTCCAATATGAAATATAATCCTAAAAATACAACATCCCTCTTTTTTTTACTACTCAAGGTTTCGAAACATTTCGAAATCGAGAAATCTCTACGGGGTCAGTTGCTATTAGACAACAATTAGCCGATTTGGATTTGCGAATTGTTATAGATAATTCGTTGGTAGAATGGAAGGAATTAGTAAACAAAGAACTCGCCGGAAATGAATATGAATGGGAAGATCAAAAAATTAGAAGAAGAAAAGATTTTTTGGTTAGGCGCATAGAATTAGCTAAACATTTTATTCGAACAAATGTAGACCCAGAACGGATGGTTTTGTGCTTATTACCAGTTCTTCCTCCTGAGTTAAGGCCAATCATTCAGATAGATGGGGGTAAACTAATGAGTTCAGATCTTAATGAACTCTATAGAAGAGTCGTCTATTGAAATAATATTCTTACTGATCTATTAGTAACAAGTGGATCTATGCCAGGGGAATTAGTAATGTGTTAGGAGAGATTGGTACAGGAGGCTATGGATACACTTCTCGATAATGGGATCCGTGGACAACCCATGAGGGATGGTCATAATAGGGTTTACAAGTCATTTTCTGATATAATTGAAGGCAAAGAAGGAAGATTTCGTGAGACTCTGCTTGGTAAACGGGTCGATTATTCGGGGCATTCCGTCATTGTCGTGGGTCCTTTGCTTTCATTACATCAATGTGGATTACCTCGAGAAATAGCAATAGAGCTCTTCCAAATATTTGTAATTCGTGATTTAATCAGACAACATGTTGCTTCTAACATAGCAATTGCTAAAAGCAAAATTTGGGAAAAAGAACCCATTGTATGGGAAATACTTCACGAAGTTATGCAGGGGCATCCTATATTGTTGAATAGAGCGCCCACCCTACATAGATTAGGCATACAGGCATTCCAACCCATTTTAGTGGAGGGGAGTGCTATTTGTTTACATCCATTAGTTTGTAAGGGCTTCAATGCATACTTTGATGGGGATCAAATGGCTGTTCACGTACCTTTATCTCTGGAAGCTCAAGCAGAAGCTCGTTTACTTATGTTTTCTCATATGAATCTCTTGTCTCCAACTATTGGAGATCCCGTTTGCGTACCAACTCAAGATATGCTTATTGGACTCTATATATTAATGATGGGGAATCCCCGAGGTATTTGTGCAAATCGATATAATCAATATAATGAGAGTTGCAGAAACTATAAGAAGGAAACAATTGACAATAATGACTGTCAGTATACAAAAGAGAAAGAGCCATATTTTTCTAGTTCTTATGATGCACTTGGAGCTTATCGGCAGAAACGAATCCATTTAGATAGTCCTTTTTGGCTCCGGTGGAGACTAGATCAACGCGTTGTTGGCTCAAGAGAAGTTCCCATCGAACATCAATATGAATCTTTTGGTAAGTATAATGAGATTTATAAGCACTATCAAATAGTAGGAAGTATAAAAAGAGAAACTCGTTGTATATACATTCGAACTACTGTTGGTCACCTTTCTTTTTATCAAGAAATAGAAGAAGCCATACAGGGTTTTTGTCGGGCCTACTCATAGGCTATCGAACTCATAAATAAAAACTAAGAAGAATCTATTAAATGAATTTGTATTCGTGATGCCCAGACTCACGGGAATTTGCGTTTCCTATTAATTTCTGTGTGAATAAAGATTAAGGAAAGGAAGTTTTCAAATCACTAACCCAGGTCCATTGTTGAATTTGACTTAGCAGAATAGGGAGGTCCTTATGGCAGAACGGGCTGATCTGGCCTTTCATAACAAGGTGATAGATGGAACTGCTATGAAACGACTTATTAGCAGATTAATAGATCATTTTGGAATGGCATATATATCACATGTCTTGGATCAATTGAAAACTTTCGGTTTCCAACAAGCTACTGCTACATCTATTTCGTTAGGAATTGATGATCTTTTAACCATCCCTTCGAAGGGATGGTTAGTTCAAGACGCTGAACAACAAAGTTTTATTTTAGAAAAAAACCATCATTACGAGAATGTACATGTGGTCGAAAAATTACGTCAATCCATTGAGATATGGTATGCTACAAGTGAATATTTGAGACAAGAAATGAATCCTAATTTTCGGATGACTAATCCCTCTAATCTAGTCCACCTAATGTCCTTTTCAGGGGCTAGAGCAAATGCATCTCAAGTGCATCAATTAGTAGGTATGAGAGGATTAATGTCGGATCCTCAAGGACAAATGATTGATTTACCCATTCAAAGCAATTTACGCAAAGGGCTTTCTTTGACAGAATATATAATTTCTTACTACGGAGCCCGCAAAGGAGTTGTAGATACCGCTGTACGAACATCAGATGCTGGATATCTCACGCGTAGGCTTGTTGAAGTAGTTCAACATGTTCTTGTACGTAGAACGGATTGTGGTACTATCCGAAGTATTTCCGTGAGTCCTCGAAATGGGATGAAAGAACAAATTTTTGTCCAAACACTAATTGGTCGTGTATTAGCAGATAATATATATATTGGCCCACGATGCATCGCCACTCGAAATCAAGATATTGGAATTGAACTTGTCAATCGATTCATAACCTTTCGAATACACCCAATATATATTCAAACCCCTTTTACTTGCAAAAACGCATCTTGGATCTGTCAATTATGTTATGGTCGAAGTCCCGCTCATGGGGATTTAGTCAAGTTGGGAGAAGCTGTAGGCATTATTGCGGCTCAATCAATTGGGGAACCGGGGACTCAACTAACATTAAGAACTTTTCATACCGGCGGAGTATTCACAGGCAGTACTGCCGAACATGTACGAGCTCCCTCTAATGGAAAAGTCAAATTGGATGAGGATTTGGTTCATCCCACGTGTACCCGTCTTGGACACCCCGCTTTTATATGTTTTATAGACTTGTATGTAACTATTGAGAGTCGAGATATTCGACATAATGTGAATATTCCAACTAAAAGTTTGATTTTAGTTCAAAATGACCAATATGTCGAATCAGAACAAGTGATTGCGGAGATTCGTGGCGGAACGCCCACTTTTCATTTTAAGGAGAAGGTTCGAAAACATATTTATTCTGAGTCAGAAGGAGAAATGCACTGGAGTACTGATGTATATCATGCGTTCAAATATCCACCATATAGTAATGTTCATTTATTACCAAAAACAAGTCATTTATGGATATTAGCGGAAGGTAGATACAGATCCAGCATAGTGTCTTTTTCCCTTCACAACGATCAAGATCAAATGAATGCTAATTCTTTTTCTGCCGAAGAAAGATATATCTTTGATTCCTCACTTACTACTTTTGTGAAAAAAGATAGGGAAATTATTGACTATTCAAAACCTGATAAAATCCTATCCAATGGTCATTGGAATCCCATAGATCCTTGGATTTGTCAAGATAATTTCGACGATTCTTTGGGGAAAAAGCGAAGAAATAGATTTGTGATTCCCTTACAATATGATCAAGAACGAGGAACTAAAAGAATACCCTATTTTGGTATTTCTATTCAAATACCTATAGATGGTATTTTACGTAGAAATAGTATTTTTGCTTATTTTGATGAGCCGCGTTACAGAAGAAACAGTTCGGGAATTATTCAATATGAGATTACTAAATCTGAGATTGGCAAAAGAGATTCAATTGTAAAAAAAGAGGATTTGATTGAGTATAAAAAATCAAAAGAATTTAGTACAAAATACCAAATGCAAATGAGAATCGATAGACTTTTTTTCATTCTCGAGGAAGTACATATCTTACCCGTATCTTCGCGCATAATGGTTCAGAACAATAGTATCATTGGAGTAAATACACTACTTGCTTTCAATATAAATACAAGAAGCCGAACAGGGGGATTAGTCCAAGTGAAGAGAAAAAAAAAAGTATGGAACTTCGAATTTTTTCTGGAGATATTTGTTTTCCTGGGAAGACGGAAAAAATATCTAAGCCCAGGAGCATTTTGATACTGCCAGGAATGGGAAAAAAATTCCAGAAAAAATTCAAAGGGAACAAAAAAAATGGAAAAACTGGATCTATGTTCAACGGATCAGACCGGTCAAAAAAAAGTATTTTGTTTTGGTTCGGCCCGTAATCACATATAAAAGAACTGATGGGATAAATTTAGCAACACTTTTCCCTAAGGACCTCTTGCAGGAAAAGGATAATGTCCAACTTCGAATTTTTCATTATATACTTTATGGAAATAGCAAGTCAATTCAAGGAATTTCTCACACAAGTATTCAATTAGCTCGTACTTGTTTAGTATTAAATTGGGACCAAGAAAAAAAGGGTTCTATTGAAGAAGAGGTTCATGCTTCCTTTGTTGAAATACGGGCAAATGATCTGCTTCGTGATTTCATCAGAATTGAGTTAGTAAAGTCTATTTTTTCGTATACCGTAAAAAGGTATGATACGGCAGGTTCAGGATTGGTTTCCAATAATGAATTAGATCGTACCAATATAAATCCTTTTGAGACCAAGGCAAAGATTCAATCATTTCCTCAACATCGGGGAATTGTTGGTACGTTGTTGAATCGAAATAAGGAATGTCAATCTTTCAGAATCTTGTCGGCATCTAATTGTTATCGAATTCCTATTCCTTCCTTCAACACTTTGATATATAAGAATACGACGAAAGAATGGGATCCCACGACTCCAATTAGGAATAGGAATTTGTTGGGTACCCTGGGTATTATTGTGCCTAAAATAACGAATTTTTGTTCATCTTACTACTTAAGAACTTATAATCAAGTTTTTTTAAAGAAATATTTTTTAATTGAAAAATTTCAATAGACTTTTCAAATGCTTCAAGTACTTCAATTTAAATACTGTTTCTTAGATGAAAATAGTAGGATTTATAATCCCGATCCATGTAGTAACATCATTTGGAATTCATTCCATTTGTATTGGTGTTTTCTCCATCACGATTGTTGTAAAGAGGAACTGACAACAATGAACCTTGGACAATTTCTTTGTGAAAATGTATGTCTATTGAAATACGGATCACACATAAATAAATCTGGTCAAATTTTCATTGTTCATGTTCACGATTTTGTTATAAGATCAGCTAAGCCTTATTTTGTCACTCCAGGAGCAACCGTTCATGGCCATTATGGGGAAACCTTTGATAAAGGAGATACATTAATTACATTTATATATGAAAAATCGAGATCCTGTGACATAATGCAAGGTCTTCCAAAAGTGGAACAGATCTTAGAAGTTCGTTCAATTGATTCAATATCAATGAATCTCGAAAGGAGAGTTGAAGGTTGGAACAAATGTATCTGAAGGATTCTTGGAAGACCTTGGGGATTCTTGATCGGAGCTGAACTAACCATAGCCCAAAGTCGTATCTCTTTGGTTAATAAGATCCAAAAGGTTTATCGATCCCAGGGGGTATAGATCCATAATAAACATATCGAGATTATTATACGTCAACTAACATCAAAAGTGTTGGTTTCAATCCATACTCTTTAATCCCTAAACCTGAATACTTAGTTGCTAATAAATATTCTCTAATCTATTATAATTAATCCCAAATATCTATTCCATAATCCTCCTTCCTTAATCACTCCCTAAACTCTAATGCTTAATACCTAATCCATCTCTTCATCCAATTCTTCTTGTTCCACTTCTTTATCTTCTTCTTTTTCTTCCTATTCCTCTTCTTCTTCTTCCTCATTTTCTCCTTCTTCTTCTTCTTCTTCTTCTTCTTCTTCTTCTTTTTCTTCCTCTTCCTAATCTTCCTTTTCCTCTTTTTCTTCTTCTTCATCTTCCTCTTCCTCTTCTTCTTCTTCTTCTTCTTCCTTTACTTATTCTAGTTCTTCTTCTACGTTTTCTTCTTCTACGTTTTCTTCTTCTTCATCCTCATATTCTTTCTATTCTTCTTCTTTTCTTGTTATTCTTCTTCCTCATCATATCCTCTTCTACTTTTTCTTCTTCTTCTTCTTCTTGTTCTTCTTCTTCTTCCTTTGTTCTTCTTTCTTCTTTCTTCTTCCTTCTTACTTCACCCTGCCTCCTTCCTTCTTCATTCTTCTTTCTTCTTTCTTCTTTATTCTTCCTTTTCTTCACCCTCTTCTTTTTCTTCTTTCTTTCTTCTTCCCTTTTTTTCTTTCATCCTTCTTCTTAATCTTCCTTCTTCCTTCTCCTTGATCCCTAATCCTTAATCTATAATCCATCCCTATTCTCTAATCCTTAATCTTTAATCTCTAATCTCTAATCCCAAATCTCTAATCTTTAAACTCTACTCTCTAATACCTAAACCCTAATTTTTAATCTATAATTTATAATCCATAATCCCTAATATATAATCTATAATTATTAATCTATCCTTAATCCATAATCCTTCATCCTCAATCCCTAAGCTATAATCACTAATCTCTAATTCCAAACCCCTATTTTGTAATCCTTAATCCCAAATGTTTAATATTTAATTTCTCATACCAATCACCTAATCCTAATCTCCAATCCCTAATCTTAATCCTTAATCCCTAATTCTTAATTCCTAATCCTTAATTTCTAATCAAAAATTTTTAATAACCTATAATCTCTAATCTCTAATCCTTAAACTCTAATCTCTAATACCTAATCCTTAATCCCAAATCTATATCCAAAAATCCTATTCATAATCTCTAATACCTAATTCCTAATCCGTAATCACTAATCCCTGATCTTTAATCTATAATCCCTAAACTCTAATGCGAATCCAAATCCCTTAATATATAATTTCAAGTCTTTAATGTCTAATCTTTAATCTTACATCCCTTTTCTCTATTATTTAATCCCTAATCCTTATTCTTTAATCTCTAATTTCTAATCCTAAATTCTTAATCTATAATTCTTTATCCTTAGTAATTAATCTCTTAATTTTTAATCCTCAATCATTAATCCCTTCATCCCTAATCCTTCATACCTAATCCCTAATCCCTATTACTTATTCCTTAATCCCTAATCCCTAAACACTAATCCTTAATTGTTAACTCCTAAATCCCTTATCCCTAATCACTCTTTCCATAATCTTTAACCCATTTTCCTTAACACGTAATGCCTAATCCTTTATTTCTTAATCCTTAATCTCTAATCCCTAATTCTTAACCTCTAATCCCTAATCCCTAACCCATCAATTCTTCCTCTTCTTCTTTTACTTCTTCTACTTCTACTTCTTCTTCTCTATTCTTTTTCTTCTTCTTTCTCTTCTTATTCTTCTTCCTAATCTTCATCATTTTCTTCTTCCTCCTCTTTCTCATGTTCCACTTCTTCTTCTTCCTCTTCTTCATCTTCTTACTCTTCTTCATCGTTTTCATCTTCTTCATCTTCCCCTTCTCCTTCTTCCTCTTTTTCTTCTTCTTTTTCTTCTACTTCTTCTTCTTCCTCCTCTTCTTCTTCTTCTTTTGATTTTTCTTCATCATCTTCATCATCTTCTTCTTCTTCTTCCTCTACTTCTTACTCATCTTCTTCCTCTACTTGTTGTTGTTCTTCTTCTTCTTCTCCTCCTCCTTTTTCTTCTTCTTCTTTTTCAATTTCTTATTCTTCTTCTTTCTCTTCTTTTTCTTCTCCTTTTTCTTCTTCTTCTTCTTCTTCTTCTTCTTATATTTCTTCTTCTTCTTCTTCTTCTTCTTCTTCTTCTTCTATTTCTCCTTCTTCTTCTTCTTCTTCTTCTTTTTCCTCTTTATCTTCCTTTACTTTTTTCTTCTTCTTCATCATCATCTTCTTCTTCTTCACCTTCTTCACCTACTTCTTCTCCTTCTTA
>JAIUJO010000720.1:220000-272500 GCA_023846275.1 Vanilla planifolia
CTTCAGCTTACCTCCTTCCTTCTTCTTTCTTCCTTCTTTTTTCTTCTTTCTTCTTTACTCTTCCTCTTCTTCTCCCTCTTCTTCTTCTTCTTTCTACCTTCTTTTTTTCTTTATTCATCCTTCTTCTTCCTTCTTGCTTCTTACATCTTCCTTCTCCTTTATCCTTAATTCTTAATCTCTAATCTATCTAAGTTTTTAAATTCTTAATCTTTAATCTTAATCTCTAATCTTTAAACTTTAATCTCTAATACCCAATCCCTTATCTCTAATCTATAATCCATAATCCTTAATCCTTAATCCCAAATCCATCTTTAGTCCATAATCTCTAATCCTTAATCACAAAAATATAATCCTAATCTCTAATCACAAATCCCTAATCCGTAATCCCTAATCCCTAATTCTTAATCTTTAATCGCTAATTCCTCTCCCCTAATCCCTAATCCCTAATCATTAATCCTAAATCCTAGATTTCTAATCCTTAATTCCTAATCCGTAATCTTTAATAACCCCTAATCCTCAATCACTAATCCTTAAACTCTAATCTCTAATACCTAATTCTTAATCCTTAATCTGTAATCCAAAATCCCTATTCATAATCTCTAATTCCTAATAGCTAAACCTTAAACTTTAATATCCAATGTCTAAACTTTAATCTCTAATTCTTAATCTTATACCCCTAATCTCTAAACTTTAATCCCTAATCCCTAATCTTTATTCTCTAATTCCTAATTCCTAATTCCTAATTATAAATTCATAATCTAAAATCCCTAATCATTAATCCCTTCATCTCAAATCCATAAACCCTAATCACCATCGCTTATTCCGCAATCCCTAATCCTTAACCCCTAAACTCTAAACCTTAATTGCTAACTCCTAAATCCCTAATCCCTCCTTAAACTTTAACCCATATTTTAAATCACCGAATGCCAACTCATTCATTTCTTCATCCCTAATCCCTAATCCTTAACCTCTGATCCTTATTCCATCACTTCTTCATCTTCCTCTTCTACTTCTTCTTCTTCTTTCACTTCTTTTCCTTCTTCTTCTACCTCTACTTCTTCTTCCTCATCTTCGTCCTCTTCTTCTTCCTCTTCTTTGTCATCTTTCACTTAATATTCTTCTTCTTATTGTTGTTGTTTTTCTTCTTCTTCTTCTTCTTCTTCTTCTTACTCTTCTAAATCTTTCTCTTCTCCTTCATCTTCTTCTTCTTCCCATTCTTTTTCTTCCTCTTCTTCTTCTTCTTCTACAACTTTTTCTTCTTCCTTATCTTCTTTTTCCTCTTCTTCTTTTACTTCTACTTTTCTTCATGTTCTTCTTTTTCTTCTTCTTCTTCTTCTTACTCTTCCTCTTCCTCTACTTATTCTTCTTCTTTTCTACTTCTTTTTATCCTTTTTTTTCTTCTTCTTCTTCTTCCTCTTTTATTTCTTCTTCTTTTTCTTCCACTTTTTTTTTCTTCTTCTCCTTAAACTTCTACTTCTTCAATTTCTTCTTCTTCTTCTTCTTCTTCTTCTTATTCTTATTCTTTTCCTTCTACTTCTTATTCATCCTCTTCATCTTCCTTTACTTCTTTTTCTTCTTCTTCTACTTCATCATCATCTTCTTCTTCAACATCTTCACAATCCTTTTCTACTTCTGAATTTTCTTAGAATTTTCTTTCATCTCCTTCTTTTTCTTCTTGCTTTTCTTCTGCATCTTCTACTTCTTCAGCTTCCTCTTCTTCTCCTTCTTCTTCTTCATTTTCTTCTTGTTCTTCTTCATCCCCTTCTTCCATATCTTCCTCTTCTTTTTCTTCTTCTTCTTTGTTCTTCTTACTGATATTCTTTTGCTCCTTTTCTTCTTCTTCTTCTTCTTTATCTTATTCTCCTTGTTCTTCTTCTTTTCCTCCTTCGTAATCCTTTATCCCTATTCCCAAAACCTTACTCCTAAATCACTCCCTCCCTAGCCCTCGCTCCTTTTTCTTCTTCTTCTACTTCTTCTTCTTCTTCTTCTTCTTCTTCTTCTTCTTCTTTTATTTCTTCTTCTACCTCTTCTTCTTCTTCTTCCTATTTTTTCTTATTCTTCATCTTTATCAACCTTTTCTTCTTCTCTTCTTCTTGTTCTTGTTAATTTTCTTCTACAACTTCCTTCACTTCTTCTTATTATTATTTTTGTTCTTCATCCTCCTCTACTTTTTGTTCTTCTTCTTCATCATCTTTTTCTTCTTTAACTACTTCACCTTCTTCTTCTTCTTCTTTCTCTTACTCTTCTTCTTCTTCTTCTTCTTCTTCTTCTCTTTCTTCTTCCTCTTCATTTTCTTCTTCTTTATCTTCCTCTTGATTTTCTTCTTTTTTCATTTTCTTCTTCCTCTTCTTCTTCTTCTTCTTCTTCTTCTTCTGCTTCTTCTTCTTCTTGTTCACTTCTTCTTCTTCCTTATTTTCTTGTTCCTCTTATTCTTCCTCTCGTTCTTCATGTTCCTCTTCTTCTTCTTCTTCTTCTTATTTATTTTCTTACTTTTCTTCTTCTTTTTGTTGTTGTTCTTCTTCTTCTCCTTGTTTTTCTACTTCTTTTCCATTTCCTTCTTCTTCTTCATAATCCTTAATCCTTATTCCCTAATCCATGCTTAAACCCTCCCTCTTAATCTCTCATCTCTAAATCTATATTGCCTAATCCATCCCTCCTGATCCTTAATCCATAATCCTTAATCCCTAATCTATCCTAAATCCATAATCTTTAATCCTTAATCTCTAATCTTTAATCTCTAATCTCTCATTCCTTAACCCTAATCCTTAATTTCTAGTTCATAATCCTTAGTCCCAAATCCATATTACTTTTCCTTAATCCATACTCTTTATTCCCTAAATGTTAATCCCTAAACCCTAATACCTAATTGCTAATACATATTCTCTAATCCCTAATCCTTAATCCCTATTATCTAAACCCAAATCTCTAAACCCTAATCCCTAATTGCTAATCCACTTCTTCATCCTCTTCTTCTTCTTCTTCCACTTCTTCTTCCTCTTCTTCTTCTTCTTCTTCTTATTCATCTTGCTCTTTTTCCTAAGTTTCCTCTTCTTCTTCTTCTTCTTATTCTTATTCTTCTTGCTCCTCTTCTTCATGTTCCTCTTCCTTTTCTTCTTCTTCTTCTTCTTCCTCTTCTTTTTCTTCTTCATCTTCTTCCTTTTCTTCTTCTTCTCTTTCTTCTTCTTCTTCTTCTTCTTCTTCTTCTTCTTCTTCTTCTTCTTCTTCTTTCTTTTCTTCTTCTTAATTTCCTTCTTCTTCTTCTTGATTTTCTACTTCTTCTTTTTCTTCTTCTTCTTCTTCTTCTTTCTTTTCTTCTTCTTAATTTCCTTCTTCTTCTTCTTCTTGATTTTCTACTTCTTCTTCTTCTACTTCTTGTCCTTCTGCTTTCTCCTCCTCATCTTCTTCTTCTTCTTCCTTTTCTCCTTTTTTTCTTCTTGTTGTTCTTTTCCTCTTCTTCTTTTTTTTCTTCTTCTTTCTCTGTTCTTCTTTCTTCTTTCTTCTTTTTGCTTTCTTCTTTCTTCTTCCATCTTCCTTTTGATTTCATCCTACCTCTTTCCTTCTTCCTTCTTTCTTCTTTCTTCTTTATTCTTTATTCTTCCCCTTCTTCTCTCTTTTCTTCTTCTTCTTTCTTCCTTCTTCCATTTTCTTTCTTCCTTCTTCTTCTTACTTCCTTCTTCCTTCTTCCCTCTTACTTCTTCTTTCTCCTTAATCCCTAATCCATAATCTCTAATCCATCCATATTCTTTAATCTCTAATCTCTAATCTCTAATCTTTAATCTCTAATCCTTTGTCTCTAATCGTTACACTTTAATCTCTAGTACCTAATCCCAAATCAGTTATCTCTAATTTATAATCCATAATGCTCAATCCTTAAACCATCCTTACTCTATAATCCCTAATTCTTAATCCCAAATCTATAATCTCTAATCTCTAATACAAAATCCCTAATTCGTAACCTCTAATTCTTAATCTTTAATCGCTAATCCTTATCTCCTAATCCATAATCTCTAATCTATAATCCTAAATCCTAAATTTTTAATCCTCAATTCTTAATCCCTAATCCTTAATTTTTAATAACCTCTAATCTTTAATCTCTAATCCTTAAACTCTAATCTCTAATACCTAATCCTTAATCACTATAATCTCTAATACCTAATCCTTAATCCATAATCTATAATCGATAAACCCTATTAATAATCCATAATCGCTAATCCCTAATCCTTAATCCTTCATCACTTATCCCTAATCTTGAATAGTAATACTAATCCCCTAATATCAAATGTCTAAAATCTAATCTTTAATCTCCAATCTTTAATCTTACATCCCTAATCTCTAATCTATAATCCTTATTCCCTAATCTTTGTTCACTAATCCGTAATTCCTAATCCTAAATTCTTAATCTATAATCCCTAATGATTAATCTCTTCATCTCTAATCCCTAATATCTATTACTTATTTCATAATCCCCACTCCTTAATCCCTAATCCCTAATCTCTAATCATAAATTTCTAGCTCCAAAATCACCAATCCCTAATCCCTCCTTAATTTTTAACCCATATTCCATAACACTTAATGCTGAATCCTTCATTTATAAATCCCTGATCCCTAATCTCTAATCCCTAACCTCTGATCCCTAAACCCTAATCCATCACTTCTTCCTCTTCATCTTCTTTTCTTCTTGTTCTGCTTCCTATTCTTTTTCTTCTTCTTTTTCCTCTTCCTCTTCTTCGTCGTCATCGTCGTCCTCTTCTTTTTCCTCTTCTTCCTCATCTTCCACTTCTTTTTCTTCTTCTTCTTCTCCTTCCTCTTATTCTTCTTCCCCTTCTTCTTCTTACCCTTCTTCATCCTCTTCTTCTTCTTTTTCTTCTTCTTCATCATCATTTTCTTCTTCTTCAACATCTATTTCTTCTTCCTCTTCTTCTTTTTTCCCTTCTTCTTCTTCTTCTCTTTCATCATGTTCTTCTTCTTTTTCTTCATGTTCTTCTTCTTCTTCTTCCTCTTCTTACTCTTCTTCTTCCTCTACTTGCTTTTCTTCTTCTACTTCTTTTTCTCCTTCTTTTTCTTCTTCTTCCACTTTTATTTCTTCTTCTTACTCTTCCTCTTCTCTTTCTTCTTCCCTATCTTCTTCTTCTTTTTCTTCTTCTTTTATTTCTTCTTCTTCAACATCTTCTTCTTCCTCTTCTTCTTCTTCCAGTTCATCTTCCTTTACTTTTCTTCTTTTTCTTCTTCTTTTCCTTCAGCTTCTTCACTTTCTAATTCTTCTACTTCATCTTCTTACAATTCTCCTTCTTCGTCTTCTTTTTCTTCTTCCTTTTCTTCTTCTTCTTCTTCCTCCTCTTCTTCTTCTTCTATTTCTTCTTCTTCTTCTTCTTCTTCTTCTTCATTTTCTTCTTATTCTTCTTCTTCCTAATCTTCTTCTTCTTTTTCTTCTTGTTCTTCTTCTTTTTTGTCTTCTTCTTATTCTTTTTCTTCTTTTCTTCTTCTTCTTTTTTTACTTTTTATCTTCTTCTTCTTTTTCTCCTTGTTCTTCTTCTTATTCATCATCATCATCATCTTCTTCTTCTTTGTAATCCTTAATCCTTTTTCCCTAATCCTTAGTCCTAAATCCCTTGCTCCCTACTCTTTTATCTCAAAATCTACAGTTCATAATCAATCCCTCCCAAATCCCTAATCCTTAATCCTTAATCCTTATTCTTCAATTCCAAATCTCTAATCGCTAATCCCTAATCCATAATCCTTAATTTCTAATCTCTCATCCCAATCTCTAATACCTGTCGTTAATCCATAATTTTTAATTCCAAATCCTTTATCCCTGATCTGTAATCCCTAATCCGTAATCTCTTGTCTCTAATCTCTAATCTTTAATGCTTGATCCCTAATCGCTAATCATTAATCCCTAATTCTTAATCCCTAAACCCTTTTCCTAATTATAATAGTTCAATATCTAAGGTTTACCCTATAATCCCTAATCTCAAATCGTTAAACTTCAATCACTAATACCAAATCCCTAATCCTTAATCTATATTCTATAACCCATAATCCTTAATCCTTAATCCATTCTTACTCCATAATCTCTAATCCTTAATCCATAATCTATAATCTTTAATCTTTAATCTTTAATCTCTAATCCCATATCCCTTTTTCGTAATCCCTAATCCCCATTACCTAATATTTATTTGCTAATACAAATCCTCTAATCTCTTATCCTTAGTCCCTAATTTCTAATCCCTAATTCTTAATCTTTAATCCATACTCCAAGATCCTCAATCCTTAATAATCTCTAATCCATAATCTCTAATCCTTAAACTCTAATCTCTAATACTTAATTCTTAATCATAACCTATAATACATAAATCTTATTCATAATCTCTAATCCTAAATCCCTAATCTATAATCCTTAATCACTAATTTCTAATCTTTAATCTCTAATCCCTCATCTCTAATACAAATCATAATCCCTTAATCTCTAATCTCTAATCTTTAATCTTTAATCTTTACTCTTTAATCCTGAATCATATATCTCTAATATCTAATCTCTAATTCCTAATTCTTAATCCTAAATTCTTAATATACAATCCCTAATCCTTAATAATTAATCCCTTAATTTTTAGTCCTTAATCACTAATTTATTCATCCTTAATCTCTAATCCCTATTACTTATTCCCTAATCCCTACTCCCTAATCCTTAATCCCTAATCCCCAATACCCAAACTCTATCCTTCTTCTTCTACATCATCATCATCATCATCTTCTTCTTCTCCTTCATCTTCCTTTACTTCTTTTGCTTCTTCTTCCTCATCTTCTTCTTCTTCAACTTCTTCACCTTCTTCTTCTTCTTCTTCTTTCAATTCTCCTTATTCTTCTTTTTTTCTTCTTCCTTTTCTCCTTCTTTTTCTTCTTCTTCCTTTTCTTCTTGTTTTTCTCCTTCTTCTTCTTCTACTTCTTCTTCTTCCTTATTTTCTTCTTGTTCTTCTACTTCTTTTTCCTCATCTTCCTCTTATTCTTCATTTTCTTGTTCTTATTCTTCTTCTTCTTATTCTTCTTCGTCATTGTCTTCTTGTTCTTATTCTTTTTTTTTCTTCTTCTTCTTCTCCTTCTTCATAATCAATAAACCGTATTCTCTAATCCCTACTTCTAAATCCCTTCATTCCCAATCTCTCATCCTTAAATCTATCATTTCTAATCCATCCCTCCAATCCCAAATCCATAATCCTTAATCCCTAATTTATTATTCATAATCCATCCCTAATCCCTAATCCTTAATCCCTAATCTTTAATCCATAATCTCTCATCCCTTATTTCTAATCCCTAATCCCTAATGCCTAATTTTAATCCCTAATCCTTAATCCCTAATCTCTAGTCTCTAATTCCTAATCTCTAATCCTTAATCTCCAATGCCTAATCAATACTCCTTAATTATTAACCCCAAACCCTTCTCTTAATTATAATCATTTAAAATGTAAGATTTAACCTCTAATCCTTAACCCTAAATCTCAAAACCTTAATCACTAATCTTTAATCTATAATTCATAATTCCTTTTCCATAATCTGTAATCCATAATCCAAAATCCCTACATCATAATCTTTTGTAATTAATCCCTTAATCCTAAATCCCTAATCCTTAATTGATAATCACTTCATTTGTAATTCCAAATTCTTAATCCTTAATCTGTAATCCCTACTAAATTTCCTTAATCCCTACTCTTTAATCCCTAACCATTAGTCCTCAAATCCTAATACCTAGTTGCTAATCCATATTCCCTAATCTCTAATCCTAATTCATAATCCTTATCCCTAAAATCCCATCCCTAATCCCTCCTGCTTAATCTTTAATCCCTAACCCCTAATCCCTAATCCATCTCTTCATTCTCTTCTTCTTCTTCTTGTAGTTCTTGTTGCTCTTCATTTTCCTCTTCTTCTTCTTCCTCATCCTCTTCCTCTTCTTCTTCTACTTCTTTCTCATTTTGTTGTTCTTCTTCTTCTTCCTCTTCTTCCTTATCTTCTTCTTCCTCTTTTTCTTCTTCTACTTATTCCATTTCTTCTTCTTCTTCTTCTTCCTCTTCTTTTTCTACTTTTTCTTCTTCTTCTTCTTCAACCTCTTCTTCTTCTTCTTCTTCTTCCTCATCTTCCTCTTCCTTCTTTCTTCTTTCTACTTTCTTCTTTCTTCTTTCTTCTTCTTTCTTCCTTCTTCCTTCTTCTTCCACCTTCCTTCTTCCTTCTTCCTTCATCTTTCATGTTTCTTCTTTATTCTTCTTCCTCTTCTTTCTTCCTTCTTCCTTCTTCCATCTTTTTCCTTCTTTCTTCCTTCTTCTCCTTCCTCCTCCTTTTACTTTCTTTGTTCTCTTTAATCTTTAATACTTAATATGAAGTCTATCTGTAATCTATAATCTTTAATCCCTAACCTCTAATTCTTAATCTCTACTTCCTAAATTCTAATCTCTAATACTTAATCCCTAATCTATAATCACTAATCCCTAATCCTTAATTCATAATCCTTAATCCTTAATCTTGAATCTTTAATCTCTAATGAAAAATCCTTTTATAATCCCAAGTCTTTAATCCTCATCTTAATCCGTTAATCTTTAAACTTTAGTCTCTAATCACTAATCTTGAATCTTGTAACCGTAATCTTTAATCTCTAATCCTTAACACCTAATCTCTATTCCCTAATCCTTAATCCTTAAACCTAGGTCCCTAAACTTCTAATCCTTAGTTCTTAATAATTAATCTTTTAATTCTTAATCCCTAATCTCTATTCCCTATTCATTAATCCCTTCATCCATAATCTTTAATCTATAATCTATAATCATTAATCCTTAATACCTAAACCTAATTACTTATTCCCAAACTTCGACTCCCAATCTTAAATCCTTAATCCTTAATCGCTAATCCCTAAACCCTAATCTCTAATTACTAACTCCCAAATCTCTAATCCCTAATCTTTAATTCCTCTTCTTCTTCTTCTTTTTATTCTTTTTCCTCTTCTTCATCTTCATCTTCTTCTTCTTTCTTCCTTCTTCCTTCTTTCTTCTTTCTTCCTTCTTTATCTTTCTTCCACCTTCTTCCTTCTTCCTTCTCCTTAATCCTTAATCCCCAATCCCTAATCCCTAATCCTTAATCTCTAATCTATCCCAAATCTCTAATCTCTAATCTTTTATCCTTAACCTCTCATCCCTAATCTCTAATCCTTAAACTCTAATCTCTAAGACCTAATTTGTAATCTCCAATCCCTAATTTATAGTCCATAATACCTAGTCTATAATCTATATTCATTAATCTCTAATCTTTAACCACAAGTCTCTAATCTATACACCTTAATCTATAGTCTCTAATCTTAATCTTAATTCCTTAATCTCTAATCATAAGTCCTACATCCCAAATCTTTACACTCTAATCCCTATCACTAAATCCCTAATCTATAACCCCAAATGCCAAATAATTAATCTCTTATATCTTAATCCCTAACCTCTAATCCATAATCATTAGTCCCTCATCCTTAATCTCTTATCCATAATCTATAACCTTTAATCATTAATCCTTAATCCTAATTCCCTACTAATTATTCCTTAATTCCTATTATTTCTTCCCTAATCCCTAATCCCTAGTCCCTAGTCCCTAGTTTTTAACTCCCAAATCCCTAATTTAAAGTCCTTAATTTATAATACCTAATCTCTAATCCATAATCCTTCTCTCAATTTTTATTCCATATTCCCTTATCCTTAATCGCTAATCCTTTCTTCCTTAATCCCAAATCCCTAATCCATAATCCTTAACCCTAATTCCTAATCCTTAATCTATCACTTCTTCCTCTTCTTCTTCTTCCTCCTCTTCTTCTTCTTCCTCCTCTTCTTCTTCCTCTTCTTCTTCTTCTTCTTCTTCCCGCTCTTCAATTTCTTCACCTTCTTCTCTTTCTTATTCGCCTTACTCTTCTCCATTTTATTCTTCTTCTTCTTCTTCCTCTTCCTCTTCTTCATCATCTTCTTTTTCTTCCTCTTCTTTTTCTTCTCCTTCTTCTTTTGCCTCTTCATCTTCTTCTTCTTCTTCTTCATCCTCTACAACTTTTTCTTCCACTTCTTCTTCTTCTTCCTTATCTTCTTCTTCTTCTTCTTCTTCTTCCTCCTCCTCTTCTTCTTCTTATTCTTTGAATTCTTCTTCTTTTTCTCCTTCTTCATAATCTTCATCCTCTTCTTCTTTTTCTTCTTTTGCTTCTTCTTCTTATACTTGTTCTTTCTCTTCATTCTCTTCTTCTTCTACTTCTTTTCTCATTCTTTTTCTTTTTCTTCTTCTTCTTCTACTTCCTCTTCCTCTTCTTCTTCTTCTTCTTCTAATTTTTCTTATTCATTTTCCACTTCTTCTTCTCGTTGTTCTTCGTCTCCTTCATCTTCTTCATCTACTTCTTCTTCTTCTTTTCCTTCTTATTCATCCTTATCAACTTCTTTTTCTTCTCCTTAATTCTTCTTCTTCTTCTTCTCCTTCTCCTTCTTCTTTGTAATCCTTAATCCCTACTCCTTAATACTTTCCAAGCTAATCTCTTATCCCTAAATCTATGTATCCTAATCCATCCCTCCAAAATCCCTAATCGCTAGTATCTAATCCATAATCCCTAATTCTTAATTCTTGATCCTTAATCTCTAATCCCTAATTTATCTTTAACCCATAATCCCTAATCTCTAATCCCTAATGTTAAATATTTAATCCCTATTGCTTTATCCTCAATCCCTAATCTCTAGTCACTAATCCCGAATCCTTAATCATTAATCCCTAAACCCTAATACCTAATCCCTCATCCTTAGATCCTATTCCTAATTCTAATCATTTAATCTCTAATCCTTAAACTCTAATTCGTAATCCCAAATCCTTAATCCCTAATTCATATTCCTTAATTCATAATCCTTAATCCTAAATCTTTTATCCATAGTCCTTGGTAATTAATCCCTAATCATTAATGACTTCATCCCTAATTTCTAATCCTTAATCTCTAATGCTTATTACTTTTACTTAATCCCTACTCTTTAATCCCTAACCCTTAATCCCCAAACCCTAATACTTTGTTACTAATCCAATTCCATAATCTCTAATTCTTAATCTCCAACATCTAATCCCTAATCCCTTCCTTCTTAATCCCTAATCCTTAACCCCTAGTCCATAATCCATCTCTTCATCCTCTTCTTCTTCATCTTGTTCCTCTTCTTCAACTTCCTCTTGATTTTCTTCTTCTTCTGCTTCCTCCTCCTCCTCTTCTTTCTCATCTTCCCCTTCTTCTTCTTCCTCCTCTTCTTCTTCTTCTTCCTTTTCTTCTTCTTCTTCTTCCTCTTCCTCCTCATCTTCTTTAACCTCAACTTCTTCTCCTTCTTCTTTTCTTGTTCTTCTTCTTCCTATTCTTCTTCCTCTTCTTCTTTTTCTTCTTCTTCTTCTTCTTACTCCATTCTTCTTTCCTCTTTCTACTTTCTTCTTTCTACTTTCATCTTTCTTCTTTCTTCTTCCTTCTTCCTATCTACTTCCTTCTTTCTTCTTCCTTCTTCCTTCATCTATCTTCTTTCTTCTTTATTATTCCTCTTCTTCTCCCTCTTCTTCATCTTCTTTTTTCCTTCTTCCTTCTTCCTTCTTCTTTCTTCATTCTTCTTCTTTTTCTCCCATCTTCCTTCTTCCTTCTTCCTTCTCCTTAATCCCTAACCATTAATACCTAATCCATCCCTACCCTTAATCCCTAATCTTTAATCCCTAACCTCTAATCTTTAATCACTACTCCCTAAACTCTAGTCTTTAATACCTAATCCTTAATCTATAATCCATAATCCATAATCCCTAATCTCTAATCCCTAATCTCTAATCATTAAGCATTAATCCATAATCCCTAAACTCTAATCCCTAGTTCCTAATCTTAATCATAATCCTTGAATCTCTAATCTTTAATTCTTAATGTCTAATCCTTAATCCCTATTCCCTAATCCCTAATCTTATATCCCTAATCTCTAATCATTAATCTTGAATAATTAATAACTTAATTCTTAATCCATAATCTTTAATCTCTAATTATTAATCTCTTCATCTCTAATCAAATCCATAATCCTTCACCACTAATCCTTAATCCTTAGTCCTAATCACTTATTTCCTAATCCTTACTCCTTAATCTTTAATCCCTAAACCCTAATCCCTAATTGCTAACACCATAATCTATAATCCTTAATTTATAATTCTAAATCACTAATCCTTTTCTCCATAATAATTAATCCATATTCCCTTATACCTAATACTTAATCCTTCCTTCGTTAATTCGTAATCCCTTATATCTAATACCTAATACTCTTCTTCTTCCCTCATTTCTTCATCATCCTTATCTTCATCTTCTTCTTCTTTCTCTTCTTCCTCACTTTTCTCTTCTTCTTGTTCCTCTTCTTCTTCCTCCTCTAATTCATCTTCTTCTTCTTCTTCCTCCTCTTCTTTTTTTATTTCTTCTTCTACTTTTTATTTTTCTTCTTCTTTTCCTTCTTCTTCTTCTTCTTCTTCTTTGCCTTCTTCTTCTTCTTCTTCTTCCTTTTCTTCTTCATCATCTTCTTCTTCCTCTCCTTCTTCTTCTTCATGTTCTTCTACTTCTTCTTCATCTTCTTATTCTTCTTATTCTTTTTCTTCTTCTTCTTCTTCTTCTTCTTCTTCTTTCACTTCTATTTCTTCTTCTTCTTCTTCTTCTTCTTCTTCTTCTTCTTCTTCTTCTTCTTCTCCTTCAACTTCTTGTTTTTCTTCTTCCTCTTCTTCTTCTTCTTCTTCTATTTCTTCCTCTTCTTCTTCTTCTTGTCTTCTTCTTGTTCTTCTTCTTCATCTTTTCTTCTATTTATTTTTCTTAATCCTCCACATCATCACCATCTTCTTCTTCTTCTTATTCTTCTTCTTCTTCTTCTTCTTCTAGTTCTTCACCTTCTTCTCTTCTTTGTCTCACTATTCTCCTTCTTCTTCTTCCTCTTCTTCTTTCTCTTATTCTTCTTTTTCTTCTTCTATTACTAGTTCTTCTTCTTCTTGCTCTTCTTCTTCTTCTTCGTCTTCCTCTTCCTCTTCTTCTTCTTCTTATTCTTATTCTTATTCTTCTTCTTCTTCTACTTCTTCTACTTCGTCTTCCTCTTCTTACTCGGCTTATTCTTCCTCTTCTTCCACATCTTCTTCTTGTTCTTCTTCTACTTCTTCTTCTTCTTCTTCTTCATCTTTTAGTTCTTCTTCTTCTTTGTCTTCTCCTACTTTTTCTTCTTCTACTCCTTCTTCTCCTTCTTCTCCTTCTTCCACTTCTTTTTCCTACTCTTCTTCTTGCTATCTTTTCCCATCTTCCTCCTCCACTTCTTCTTCTTCTTCTTCTTCTTCTTCTTCTTCTTTTCCTTCTTCTTTTTCTTCTTTTTCTTCTTTTTCTTCTTCTCTTCTTTTTCTTCTTCCTCTTCTCCTTCCTCTTGTTCTTCTTCTTATACTTTTTCCAATTCTTTTTCCACTTTTTCTTCTTCATCATCTTCCCCTTCTTATTCTCCTCCATCTTCTTCTTCACCCTGTTCTCCTTCTTTTTCTTCTTCTTCTTCTTTTTCGTCTTCTTATTATTATTCTTTCTTCGTCGTTTTCTTCGTCTTCCTCATCTACTTGTTCTTCTTCTTCTACTTCTTCCTCCTCTTCCTATTCTTCTTCTTCTTTGGCTTCTTAACTTTCTTCCTCTTCATCTTCTTCTTCGTCTTCCTCTTCTTCCACTTCTTCTACCACTCCTTCTCCTTCTTCCTTTTCGTTGTCTTCTTCTTCCTCTTCTATTTCTTCTTCGTCTTCTTCCTTTTCTTCTTCTTCATCTTTTTCTTCTTCCCCTTTTCACTTATTTTTCTTTCATTTCTTCTTCTTGCTTTTGTTCTTCCTCTTTTTTCGCTTCTTCTTCCTCCTCTTTTTCTTCCTCTTCTTCTTCTTCTTCTTCTCTTCTTCTTTTTTTATTCCTTTTCTTCTTCTACTACTACTTCTTATTCTTCTTGTACATTTTCCTCTTCTTTTAACTCTTCCCTTTCATCTTCTTCTTCTTCTTTTCCTTCATCCCCTCTTTTACTTCTTTTTCTTCTTCTTCTTCTTCTTCCTGTTCTTATTTTGATTCTTGTTCTTGCAATTCTTCTTCTTCTTCTCCCTCTTCTTATTTTGATTCTTGTTCTTGCACTTCTTCTTCTTCTTCTTCATCTTCTTCCACTTCTTCTTCTTTTACTTCTTTTTATTTCCTGATCCCTAATCCTTAATACTTAAATCGAATGTCTAATCCCTAGTCCCTCATCTTTATCCCTACACCTTATTCCTAAATCCCTACTCCCTAATACATAATAACAAATCTCTAAATCCTAATATCTAATTTTTGATCTATAATGCCTAATCCCAAATCCCTAATCTCTAATCTCTAATCCCTAATCCCTAATCCTTTACCCCTAATGCCTAATCTCTAATCCCTCCCTTCCTAATTTTTAATTCTTAATCCTTAATACCTAATCATTAATCCTTAATCTCTAATCCCTAAACCTTAATCTTAATTATAATCATTTAATCTCCAATCGCCAATCTCTAATCTCTAATCCTTAATCTTGAATCCCAAGTCCCTAACCATTAATCTCTTATCCTTAATCTTTAATCCCTATTCTCTAGTCTATAATCTCTAATCCTAAATCACTAATCTATAGTCATTAGAAATTAATGTTTTAATTCTAAATCCCTAATCCATAAACATTAATCCCTTCATCTTTAATCCTTAATTCCAAATCCTTAATCCCAAATCTCTTTTAATTATTACTTAATCCAAACTTTTTAAACCCTAAATCTTAATCTCGAAACTCTAATCCCTAATCATTTATCCCAAACACTTAATCCCTAATACCTAATCCATAATCTCTCTTATATTAATTCCTAATCCTTAATCCCTAACTTCTAATCCATAATCTCTAATCCATTGCTTAATCCTCTTCATCTTCTAATTCCTCTTCTTCTCTTTCTTCTCTTTCTTCTTTTTCTTCTTCTTCTTCCATATTTTCTTCTTGTTCTTTTTCTTCCTCTTCTTCCTCATCTTCTCCTTCTTCCTCTCTCTTCTTCTTCTTCTTCCTCCCCTTCTTTTCCTTCCTCTTCTTCCTTTTCTTCACCTTCTACTTCTTTTATTGTTCTTATTTTGCCTCTTCTCTTTCCTCTTCCTCTTCTTCTTCTTCTTCTTCTTCTTCTTCTTTTATTTCTTCTTCTTCTTCTTCTTCTTCTTCTTCGACTTCTCCTTCTTCTCCTTCTCCTTCCCCTACTCTTTCTCCTTCTCCTTCTCCATCTCCTTTGTCATCTCCTTCTCCTACTCCTTCTTTTCCTTCTCTTCCTTATTCCTCTCATCCTCCTTCTCCTTTTCCCTCTCCTTCTTCTTCTTTCTTCTTTCTTCTTTCTTCTTTCAACTTTCTAATTTCTCATTTCTCTTTTCTTCTTCCTTCTTCCCTCTTTCTTCTTCCTCCTTTCTTCTTTATTCTTTATTCTTCTTCTTCTTTTTCTTCTTTTCCTCTTCTTCTTCTTCATTGTTCTTTCTTCCTTCTTCCTTCCACATTCTTCTTTCTTCCTTGTTCTTCTTCTTCATTCTTCCTTCTTCCTTCTCCCTAATCCCTAATCCTTAATCCCTAATCCATCTCTAATCTCTAATCCTTAATTCCTAATCTTTAATCCCTAACCTTTAATCCCTAAACCCTAATTCCTGAACAATAATCTCTAATGCCTAATCCTTAATCTTTATTCCTTAATCTACAATCCATAATCGCTAATCCCTAAACATTAACATTTAATCACTAATCTTTAATCCTGAAGCCCTATATCCTAGCCTAAAATCTTAATCCTAATCCCTTAATCTCTAATCACAATCCCCTAATTTCTATTCATAAATCATATTACTTAAATCATTAATCTTAATCCCAAATACCAAATCCTTAATCCTAATCCTAAATCCTTCATCCCTAATTCCTCCTCCTCCTCTTCTTCTTCTTCTTCTTCTTCTTCTTCTACATCTTCTTTTTCTTCTTCCTCTTCATTTTCTTCTTCTTCTTCACCTTATTCATCTTCATCTTCTTCTTCTTCTTCTTCTTCTTCCTATTTATCGTCTTCTTCCTTTTCTTCTTCTTCTCATTCCTCTTAGTGCTCTTCTACCTCTTACTCGTCCTCTTCCTCTTCCTCTTCTTCGTCTTCTTCCTCTTCCTCTTCTTTTTCTTCTTCTTCTCCTTCTTCTTCTTCATCTTCTTCCTTCTTCCTTTTTCCTTCTTCCTTCTTCCTTCTTCCTTCTTCCATCTTCTCAATTACTTCTTTTTTCTTTCCTTACACTTCTACTTTCTTTTTCTTCATCTTCTTCTTCCTCTTCCTCTTCCTCTTCTTCTTCTTCTTCTTCTTAATCTTCTTCTTCTTCTTCTTCTTTCTCTTTTTTATCATCTTCTTCAAGCTCTTCTTCTTCTTCATCTTTTCCTTCCCTTATTTTTTTCTTCTTTTGTTCTTCTTTTTGTTCTTCTTCTTCTTCTTCCTCTGCCTATTCTTCTTCTACTTCTTCTTCTTCTTCTTCCTCTTCCTCTTCTTCTTCTTCTTCTTCTTCTTCTTCTTCTCTTCTTCATGTTCTACATTTTCTTACTCTTCTTCTACTTTTATTTCTTCTTCTTCTTCTTCATCATGTTCTTCTTCCTCCTCTATTTCTTCTTCTTCTACTACTATTTTTCGTATTATTCTTTTTGTACTTCTTCTTCTTCTTCCACTTCTTCTTTTTCTTCTTCCTCTTCTTCCTCTTTTCTTCTACTTCCTCGTCATCATTAAATTCTTCATCTTCTTCTTGTTCTTCTTCCACTCATCTTCTACTTCTTCATCTTCTTCTTCTTCGTCCTCTTCTTGTTCTTCGTGTTCTTCTTCTATTTCTTCTTCTTCTTCTTCTTCGTGTTCTTCTTCTATTTCTTCTTCTTCTTCTTCTTCTTCTTTGACTTCTTCTTATTTCTATTGTCTTCTTCTTCTTCTTCTTCCTCGTCTTCTTTTTCCACTTCTTCTTCATCCTCTTCATCTACTCCTTATTCCTCTTCTATTCCTTTTTCTTCTTTTTCTTCTTTTTTTCATTTTTTTCTTCTTCTTCTTCTTCGTCGTCCTCATCAACATCATCATCATCATCTTCTTCTTCTTCTTCTTCTCCTTCGTCTCCTTCCTTATTCCTTCTTCCTTCTTATTTCTTCCTTGTTCCTTATTCCTTCTTCCTCTTCCTTCTTCCTTCTTCCTCTTCCTTCTTCTTTCTTCCTTCATCTTTCTTCCTTCGCTAATCTTCTTTGTTCCTTCTTCTTTCTCCTTTCTTCTTTTTTTCTTCTTCTTCTTCGTTTTCTTCCTCTTCTTCCTCTTCTTCTTCTTCTTCCTCCTCTTCCTCTTCCTCTTCTTCTTCTTCTTCTTCTTCTTTTTCTTATTATTGTTATTATTATTATTATTATTATTGTTGTTGTTGTTCTACGCCTTCTTCTTCTTTCTCTTCTTCTTTTTTGTCTTCTTCTTCTTCTTCTTTTACTTCTTCTTCTTTTACTTCTTCTTCTTTGTCCTCTTCTTCTTCTAATTACTTTTTTTTCTTCTAGTTCTTCTTCCTATTCTCCTACCTCAACTTGTTTTTTTTCTTTTTCTTCTTCTTCTTCTTCCTCTTCTCCTCCTCCACCACCTCCTCTACCTTCTTATTCTTATTCATATTCCTCTTCTAATGTTTTTCCTCTATTTCTTCTTATTCCTCTCCCCCTTTTTCTTTTTCTTTTTTTCTTCTTCTTTTATTTCTACTTGTACTTCTTCTTCTCCTCCCTAATCTTCTTCTTATTCTTCTTCTTCTTCTTCACTTCTTCACTTCTTCTTCTTCATCATCATCTTCCACTTCTTCTTCATCCTCTTCTTCTTCTTTTTCCTCTTCATCTTTCTATTCTTCTTTCTCTTCTTCTTCTTCTGCTACTTTTTCACCTTCTACTTCTTCTTCTTCTTCTTACTCTTGTCCTTCTTCTTCATCTTTCTCTCTAATCCTTACCCCCTAATCCATAATCCTTAATATTTAATACCCAATACCTAATCTCTAATTCTTAATCCCTAATCCTTAATCCATAGTTTCTAATCTTGAGTCCTTATCCTTAATTCCTAATCTTAATATCTAATCTCTTATCCCTAATTCATAATCCCTAAACCCTAATCCATAATCCCTAATTTCTTCTTATACTTCTTCTTCTTCTTCTTCTTCTTCCTCCTCTTCCTCTTCCACTTCTTCTTCTTCTTCTTCTTCTTCTTCTTCCTTTTCTTATTATTATTATTATTATTATTATTATTATTATTATTATTGTTGTTGTTATTGTTCTACACCTTCTTCTTATTATTATTCTTATTCTTCTTCTTCTTCTTCTTCATCCTCCTCTTCCTCTTCCTCTTCTTGTTCTTCTTCTTCTTCTTTTTCTTATTATTATTATTATTATTATTATTGTTGTTGTTGTAGTTGTTCTACGCCTTCTTCTTTCTCTTCTTCTTTTTTGTCTTCTTCTTCTTCTTTTACTTCTTCTTCTTTGTCCTCTTCTTCTTCTTCTAATTACTTTTTTTTCTTCCAGTTCTTCTTCCTATTCTCCTACCTCAACTTGTTTTTCTTCTTTTTCTTCTTCTTCTTCTTCTTCTTCTTCTTCTCCTCCTCGACCACCTCCTCTACCTTCTTATTCTTATTCTTATTCCTCTTCTAATATTTTTCCTCTATTTCTTCTTATTCCTCTCCTCCTTTTTCTTTTTCTTTTTTTCTTCTTCTTTTATTTCTACTTGTACTTCTTCTTCTTCTTCTTCTTCTCCTCCCCCATCTTCTTCTTATTCTTCTTCTTCTTCTTCTTCTTCTTCTTCTTCACTTCTTCCATTCTTCTTCTTCATCGTCATCTTCCTCTTCTTCTTCTTTTCCCTCTTCATCTTTCTATTCTTCTTTCTCTTCTTCTTCTTCTGCTACTTTTTCACCTTCTATTTCTTCTTCTTCTTCTTACTCTTGTCCTTCTCCTTCATCTTTCTCTCTAATCCTTACCCCCTAATCCATAATCCTAAATATTTAATACCCAATACCTAATCTCTAATTCTTAATCCCTAATCCTTGATCCATAGTTTCTAATCCCTAGTTTCTAATCTTGAGTCCTTATCCTTAATTCCTAATCTTAATATCTAATCAATTATCCCTAATTCATAATCCCTAAACCCTAATCCATAATCCCTAATTTCTTATTCTTCTTCTTCCACTCCTTTTAGTTCTTTTTCCTCTTTTCCTTCTTTTTCCTCGTCTCCTTGTTCTTTTTGTACTTCATCTACTTCTTGTTCCTCCTCTTATTCCTATCTTGCTCTTCTTCTTCCTCCTCTTCTTCTTCTTTTTCTTCCTCATCTCCTTCTTATTCTTCTTCCACTTTTTCCTCATCTTCCTCTCCATCTTCTTCATCTTCATCCTCTTCTTCTTTTTCTTCCTCATCTTTCTCTTCTTCTTCTTCTTTTACTACTACTGCTTCCTCTTCTTCTTTCTCTTCTTCTTCTTCTTCTTCTTCTTCTTCCCCTTCTTCTTCTTCTTCTTCTTGCCCTTTTTCTTCTCCCTATTCTTATTTTCCCTATCTTCTTATTCTTGTTGTTGTTGTTGTTCTTCTTCTTCTTACTCTTCTTCTTTTTTTACTTCTTATTCTTCTTCTTCTTCCTCTTCATCTTCATCTTATACCACTTCTTCTTCTTCTTCTTCCTCTTGTTCTTCTTCACCTCCTTCTTTCTCATCATCTTCTTCTTCTTCTCTTTCTTCACCTCCTTCTCCTAAACCTCCTACTCATTCTTCTCTTTAATATTTTTCTTCTGCTTCTTCCTCGCTTTCTTCTTCTTCTTCTTTCTTCTTTCTTCTTTCTTCTTTCTTCTTTCTTCTTTCTTCTTCATTCTTCTTTCTTCTTTCTTCATCTATCTTTTTCTACCTCTTCTTCTTCTTCCTCTACTTCTTTTCTTTCTTCCTCTCATGCTTCTTCCTCTTCTTCTTCTTCTTCTTCATCTTTATCCTTTTCTTCTTCTATTTTTCTTCTTCTTCTTCTTCCACTTCATCTTCTTCTTCTTCTTGTTCTTCTTCAACTTCTTCTTCTTAATCTTCTTCTTTTTATTGTTATTCTTCGTCTTCTCTTCTTCTTGTTCATCCTCTTCTTATTCGTCTTCCCCACTTCTGCTTCTTCTTCCTCTCTTTCTTTTTCTTCTTCCTCCTCCTTTTCTTTTTCTTCTTCTTCTAGTTCTTCTACTTCTTTTTCTTCTAATTCTCCTTCTTCTTCTTTTTCTGTTTTGTCTTCTTCTTCTTCTTCTTCTTCCTCTTCTTCCTCTTCTTCTACTTCTTCTTCTTCGTGTTCTTCTTCTTCATCTTGTTCTTCTTCTTCATCTTGTTCTTCTTCTTCTTATTTGACTTCCTCTTTTTCTTCTACTTCTTCTTCTTCGTCTTCTTCTTCTTCTTCTTCTTCCTCTCTTGTTCAACTTCTTCATCTTGTTCTTATTCTTCCTCCTCTTCTTCATCCACTTCTTATTCTTCTTCTTTTGTTCTTTTCACTTCTTCTTCTTCTTCTTCCTCATCTCTTGTTCTTCTTTTCCTTCTGCTTCCTCATCTTCTATTTCCACTTTTTCAACTTCTTATTCTTATTCCTCTTCTTCTTCTTCTCCTTCATTGTCTTCTTCTTCTCCTTCATTTTCTTCTCCTTCTTCTTCTTTTTCATCAACTTCTTCTTCTTTTTTCTTATTGTTTTTAATCTTTAATCGTTATCCCTGATCCTTATTCTCTAATCTGTAATCCTTAACCTTAAATCCCTAATCCTTAATAATTAATCCCTCAATTCTTAATCCCTAATCATTAATCCTTTAGTCTTTAATGTCTAATCCCTAATCTTTCAAACCTTAATCTCTAATCCCTAATCCCAATCCATTAATCACAAATCCCTAATTTATCTCTTCTTCCTCTTCCTCATTTACTTCTTCTTGTTGTTCTTCTTCTTCTTCCTTTTCCTCTTTTCTTCTTTTTTGCTTTTGTTTTTCTTCTTCTTCCTCATCTTTGTCTTCTACTTCTTCCTCATTTTCCCCTTCTTCTTTTTCTTCTTGTACTTATTCTTTTTCCTCTTGTTCCTTCTCTTCTTCTTCTTCTTCTTCTTTTTCTTCTTCTTCCCCCTCTTCTTCTTCTTCGTCATCTTCTTCTTGTTCTTCTTCTTTTTTCTTTTTTTCTTCTTCTTCTTCTTTTTCTTCTTGTTCTTTTTCTTCTTCTTCTTCTTCTTCTTCCTCCTCTACATGTTTTTCTTCGTCTTCTTCTTCTTCCTCCTCTACATGTTTTTTTTCTTGTTCTCCTCCATCTTCTTATCCTTCTTCTTCTTTTCTTTTTCCTCTTCTTCTTCTTCTTCTTCTTCTTCTTCTTCCTTTTCTTCTTGTTCTTCTTGTTCTTGTTCATGTTCTTCTTCTTCTTCTTCATCGACTTCTTCTTCCTTTTTTTCTTCTTCTTCCTCTTCTCCTTCTTTTTCTTCTTCTTATTCTTTTTCCTCTTCTTCTCCTTCTTCTTCTTACTTCATCTTCCTCTTCATCTTCTTCTTCTTTTTCCTCTTCATCTTCCCCTTTTTCTTCTTCTACTTCTTCTTCTTCATCTTCTTCTTCTTCTTCTTTCTTCACATTGTTCTTCTACTTCTTCACCTCCCCCTTCTTCATTTTCTTACACTTCTCCTTCTCCTTCTTCTTTCTCCCTAATCCTTAATCCCTATTCCCTTTATCTCTAATCACCAATACCTAATCTCTATCCTAAATCCAACATCTCTTATTTCTAATCTTTAATTGCTATCCTTAATCCCTATTTTATAATCTCTAATCTCTAATAATTAACCTTAAATTCCCAATTTTTAATCCCTAATCCTTAATAATTAATCACTTAATTCTTAATCCCTAATCTTTAAGCCATTAATCTTTAATGTCTAATCCCTAATCCATCAAACCTTAATCTCTAATCACTAATATCCTAATCCCTTAATCCCAAATCCCTAATTTATCTCTTCTTCCTCTTCCTCTTTTAATTCTTCTTCTTCTTCTTCTTCTTCCTTTTCCTCTTTTCTTCTTCTTCCTTTTGTTCTTCTTCTTCTTTCTCATTTTTGTCTTCTACTTCTTCCTCTTCTTTCTCATTTTCCCCTTCTTCCTTTTCTACTTCTACTTATTCCTCTTCTTCTTCTTTCTCTTCTTCTTCTTCTTTTTCTTCTTCTTCTTCTTTCTCTTCTTCTTTTTATTCTTCTTCTTCCCCCTCTTCTTCTGCTTCTTCTTCTTCTTCTTCTTCTTCTTCATATTCTACTTCATTTTTTTCTTGCTCTTGTTTTTTTTCTCTTTTTCTTCTTCTTCTCTTTCTTCTTATTCTTTTTCTTCTTCATCTTCTTCTTCCTCCTGTACGTGTTTTTCTTCGTCTTCTTCTTCTCCTTCTTCTTATCCTTCTTCTTCTTTTCTTCTTCCTCTTCTACTTCTTCTTCTTCTTCCTTTTCTTCTCGTTCTTCTTCTTCTTCTTCTTCACCGTCTTCTTCCTCCTCTTTTTCTTCTTCTTCCTCTTCTCCTTCTTTTTCTTCTTCTTATTCTTCTTCCTCTTCTCCTCCTTCTTCTTCTTCCTTTACATCTACTTGTATTTTTTCTTCTACATCTTCTTCATCTTCTTCTTCTTCTTCTTCTTCTTCTCCTTCTTCTTCTCCTTCTTCATCATTTTCTTCTTCTCTTCTTCTTGTTCTTCTTTTTCTTCTTCATCTTCTTACACCTCCATCTCGTTCTCCTCTTCCTCGATTTCCTTCTCTTTCTCCTTCTACTTCTTCTTCTTTCTTCTTTTTTCTTTTTCTTTCTTCTTTCTCATTTCTTATTCCTTCTTTCTTCTTTCTTCTTTCTTCTTCCTTCTTCCTTCCTTCTTCCTTCTTCTTTCTTCCTTCTTGCTTCTTGCTTCTTACTTCTTGCTTCTCTCTTCTTCCTTTTTCTTTCTTTCTTGTTTCTTTTTTCTTTTTTCTTCTTTCTTCTTTCTTTTTTCTTCTTACTTCGTTCTTCTTTCTTTCTTTCCTCTTTCTTTCTTTCTTTCTTTTTCTGCTTCTTTTTTCATCGTCATCATCTTCTTCTTCATTATCTTCTTCTTCTTCTACTTCTTAATCTTTATCCCAAAACAATAATTCCTAATCCTTAATCTCTATTTGCTAATCCTCATTGTGAAATCCTTAATCCCTAATCCCTAACATTTAATATTTAATCCATTCTAAATTCTTAATCCCTAATCCATCAACCTTAAACCCTAATCCTAAATCTTTAATCACTAAGGCCTAATTCTTAAACCCTGATCTTTTATACCTAATCCCTAACTTTATAGTATTTAATCCTTAATCCTTAATCCCTAATCTCTAATCCCTATTTTGAATTCATAATCCTAAATCTCTAATCTCTAATTCCTAATTCATAATCTCTAAATCCTAATCCCTAATCTCTAAATGCGAATCGTTAATCCCTAATGCTTAAAAAAATATCCCTTTATCAATAACTTCTAATCTAATCCTTAATCCCTAATTCTTAATGCTAATTCCCAAATCCATATTCTCTAATCCCTAATCCCTAACCCTAATCCCTAACTCCTTATTCTTAATCCTAAATACTTATTCATTAAACCAAAATATCTAATCCTTAATCCCTAATCCATAATCCTAAATCCCTCCCTCCCTAACCCATAAGCCCCAATCCCTAAAACCGAATTCTTAATCCCTAAGTCAAACACTAATACATAAGATGTATTTCTTCTACTTCTTCTTTCTCTTCTTCTTCCTTTTTCTTCATTGTCTTCTTCTTTTTCTTCTTAATATTCTTCCTCATCTTCGTCTTTTTCTTCTTCTTCTTCTTGTTGTTCTTCTTTCTTGTTTTTCACTTCTTATTCTTCTTCTTCTTCTTCTTCCTCCTCCTCCTCTTCTTCCACTTCTTCTTCTCCCCTTCTTCTTCTTCTTCTTCTTTTACTTCTCCTTCTTGTTCTACTTCTTTCTCTTCTTCTTCATCTTCTTCTTCTTCTTCTTCTTCTTCTTCTTCCTCTTCTTCTTCTTCTTCCTTTTCTTCATCATCATCTTCTTCTTCTTCTTCTTCTTCTCCTTCTTATTCTTCTTCTTCTTCTCCTTCTTCTTCTTCTTCTTCTTCTTCTTCTTCATCTTTCTCTTCTTTTTCTTCCTCTACTTCTTCTTCTTCTTCTTCTTCTTTTTCCTCACATTCTTCTTCGTCTTCTTCTCCTTCTTCTTCTTCTTCTTCTTCTTCTTCTACTTCTTCTTCCTATTCATCATTATCTTCTTCTTCCTATTCTTTTTCATCATCATCTTCATCCTCTTCATCTTCTTCTTCTTCTTCTTCTTCTTCTTCTTCTTCTGTTTTTTCTTCTTCTTCTTTCACTTCTTCTTCTTCTTCCCTTAATCTTGCTCTTTTTCCTCTTCTCCTTTTTTTACTTCTTCTTCTTCTTCCTCCTAGTCTTATTCCTTATCTTGTTCTTCTTCTTTTTCCTCTTCTTCTTCTTACTGTTATTCTTCTACCTCTTCTTCTTCTTCTCCTTCTTCCTCGCCCTCTTGTTCTTCTTCCTCTTTTTCCCCAACTTCTTCTTCTTCTTCTTCTTTTTCTTCCTATTCTACTTCTTCTTCCTCTTGTACCTGTTCTTTCTCACTTTATCTTCTTCTTCTTCTACTTCTTCTTCTTTTGCCTCTTCTTCTGCTTCATCTTCCCCTTCTTCTTCTTCTTCTAATTCTCCTTCCACATCCTATCCTTATTCTTTCTCATCTTCTTTTTCTTCTTCTTCTTCAGCTGCTACTTATTCTCTTCTTCTTCTTCTTGATCTTATACTTTTTCTTGTTCTCCTTCTTCGTATTATTCTTCTTCTTATCCATCTTTCTCTTCTTCCTGTTCTCCTTCTCCTTGTCCATAACCTTCTCCTACACCACCTTCTCATTCTCCTCCTATATTTCTTTCTCCTCTTTCTCCTTCTTCTTCTTCATCTGCTTCTTCATCTTCTTCTTCTTTCTTCCGTCTTCTTTCTTCTTTATTCTTTTTTCTTTTTTCTTTCTTCTTTCTTTTTTTTCTTCCTTCTTCCTTATTTTTTCAACCTTTCTTCTTCCTTCCTCCTTCAATCTTGCTTCTTCCATCTTACTTCTTCCTTCTTGCTTATCACTTCTTCCTTCTTGCTTATCACTTCTTCCTTCTTCCTTCTTCATTTCTTCTTTCCTTTTTCTTCTTTATTCTTTCATTCTTCTTCTTTGTTTTGTCTTCTTCTTTCCTCTTTTTTCTTATTATTCCTTCTCATTTATTCTTCTTTCTTTCTTCTTCATTCTTTCTTTTTTCTTATTATTCCTTCTCATTTATTCTTCTTTCTTTCTTCTTCTTTCTTTTTCTTCTTCTTCTTCTTCTTCTTCTTCTTCTTTCTTCATCATCTTCTTCATCTTCTACTTCTACTACTATTACCTCTTCTTCATCATCATCATCTTCTTCTTCTTCATCATCTTATTCCTCTTCTTCTTCTTTTTCATCTTATTCTTCTTCTTCTTTTCATCTGCTTCGTCGACTTCTTCTTCTTCTTCTCCTTATTCTCCAGTTTCCTCTTCTTCTTCTTCTTTTTTGTCGTCTTCTTCTTCTTCTACTCTTCCTCTTCTTCTTCTTCTTCCTCCTCCTCTTCTTCTACTTCACCTTCTTCTTTTTTTTCTTCTTCCTCTTCTTCTTCCTCTTCTTCTTCTTCTTCTTCTTCTTCTTCTTCCTCTTCTTTTTTTCTTCTTCCTATTTCCCTTTTCTTCTTCTACTTCCTCTCCTCTTCCTCTTCCTCTTCTTCGTCTTCTTCTTCTTCTTCTTCTTCATATTCTCCTTCTCCTTCTTCCACTTTTTCTTGTTTGTCGTCTTATACTTCTTCTACTTCATCTATTCCTCCACTTCTTCGACTTCTTCTTCTTCTCCTCCTCCTTCGATTTCCTCTTCTTCGTCTTTTTGGTCTTCTTCTTCTTCTTGTTCCTCCTCCACTTCTTCTTGCACTTCTTCTTCTTCTTCTTCTTCTTCTTCTTCTTCTTCTACCTCATCTTTCTATTCTTCTTCTTCTTCTACTACTACTTCTTCTTTTTCTTCTTCTTCATCATCTTCTTCTTTCTCTTCTTTTTTTTCTTTTTCTCCTTTCCCTTAACTTCTTCTACTTCCTCCTCCACTTCATCTTCCTCTTCCTCTTCTTTGTCGTCTTGTTCTTCTTCTTCTTCATCTTCTTCCATCTTCCTTCTTCCATCTTTCATCTTCTTTCTTCATTTTTTTCTGTCTTCTTCCTTCTTTTCTTCTTCTTCAACATCTTCTTCCCCTTCTTCTTCTTTCTTCTTCTTCTTACCCTTCTTCTTCTTCTTCTTCTTCTTCTTCTTCTTCTTCTTTCACTTCTTCTTCCCTTTCTTCTTCTTCATCTCCTTCTCTACTTCTTCTTCTTCTTCTTCTTCTTCTTCTTCTTCTTCTTCTTCCCTTCTCGTTCTTCTTCTGCTTCTTCTTCTTCTTCTACTTCTTCTTCTTCTTCTTCTTCTTCCCCATTTTATTCTTCTTCTCCTTCCTTTGCTTCTTCTTCTTCTTCTTCTTCTTGTGCTTCTACTCTTCCTCTTATTATTCATTTTCTTATTCCTCATCTTCTTCTTCTTATGCTACCTGTTCTTCTTTTTCTTCTTCTTCTTCATCTTCTTCTATTAGTTTCGCCTCCTATTTTTCTTCTTCTTTTACTTCTTCCTCTTCTTTTTATTATCCTTTATGTTCTTCTTCTTCTTCATTCTTTTTCCTTTCTTCTATCTTATTTCATATTCCTTCTTCCTTCTTCCATCTTCTTTACTTCTTCCATCTTCCTTCTTCCTTCTCGCATTCATCTTCTTTCTTTTGTCTTCTTCTTTCTTTGTCTTCTACTTCTACTACTACTATAACTTCATCCTCTTCTTCTTCTTCTCCCACTACTTCTTTTTCTTTTACGTCTTATTCTTCTTCTTCTACTTCTTCTTTTCCTCTACTTCTTTGACTTTGCCTTCTTCTTCTTCTCCTTATTCCCAGGATTCCTCTTCTTGTTGTACTTTTTTGTCTTCTTATTCTTCCAGTCTTCTTCTTCTTCTTCTTCCTCCTCCTCCTGTTCTTCTTCCACTTCTTCATCATCCTCTACTTCCTCTTCTTCTTCTTCTTCTTCTTCTTCTTCTTCTACTTCTTCTTCTTCTTCTTCATCTTCTTGTTCTTCTTCTTCTTCCTCTTCTCCTACTTCTTTCTCTTCTTCCTCCTCTTCTACATTTTCTTCTTTCCCTCCCCCTTATCTTCTTCTTCCCCTTCTTCCACTTCCTCTTCCTCTTCCTCTTCTTTTTCTTCTTCTTCTTCTTCTTCCTCCTCTTCTACATCTTCTCTTTGTTGCCTTGTTCTTCTTCTTCTACTTCTTCTTTTCCTCTACTTCTTTGACTTCTTCTTCTTCTTCTCCTCCTTCTTTAGTTTCCTATTCTTCTTCATCTTTTTTGTCTTCTTCTTCTTCTACTACTCTTCTTCTTCTTCTTCTTCTTCTCCTTCCTCTTTTACTTCTTCTTCTTCTACTTCTTCTTCTTCTTCTTCTTCTTCTTCTTCTTCTTCTTCTGCATCTTCCTCTACTTCTTCTTCTTCTTCCTCTTCTTCTTCTACTTATTATTATTATTATTATTATTATTATTATTATTATTATTATTATTTTTCTTCATCTTTATCTTCTTCCTCTTCTTCTTTCCCTTCTTCCCCTTCCCCTTATCATCTTCTGTCTCCTCTTCCACTTCATCTTGCTCTTCTTCTTCTTCGTGTTGTTCTTCATCTTGTTCTTCTTCTTCTTCATCATCTTCTTCCGTCTTCCTTCTTCCATCTTCCTTCTTGCTTTTTCCATCTTCTTTCGACTTTCTTCTTCTTTTCTTTCCTCTTTCTTCTTCTTCCTTTTCTTCTTCTTCTTCTTCTTCTTTTTCTTCTTCTTTTTTTTCCCTTCTTCTTTGTTTTCTTTTTCTTTCTCTCCTTCTTCTTCCTTTTCTTCTTCTTCATCTTTTTCTTCTTCTTCATCATCATCATCTTCTCCTTCTTTTCTTCTTCTTCTTCTTCTTCTTCTTCTTCCCATACCCTTCTTCTTCTTCTTATTTTTATTCTTATTCTTCTTCTTCTCATTCTTCTTCTCCATCCCCTACTCCTTCTTCTTGTTGTTCTTTTTTGTTGTTCTTCTTCTTCTCTTCTTCTTCTTCTTCTTCATTTTCTTATTCCTAATCTTCTTCTTCTTGTGCTTCCTCTTCTTCTTTTTCTTCTTCTTCATCTTCTTCTACTTCTTCCTCTTATTTTTCTTCTTCCTTTTCTTCTTCCTCTTCTTCTTATTCTCCTTCATCTTCTTCTTCGTCTTCTTCTTCTTCTACTACTTCTTGTACTTCTTCTTCTTGTTCTACTTCATCTTCTTCTTCTACCACTTTGTTTTCTTCTTCTTCTTCTTCCTCTTCTTCGTCCTTGTCTTCTTCTTCCTCTCTTCTTTCCTCTTCCTCTTCTACTTCTTCTTCTCCATCTTTGTCTTCTTCTTCCTCCTCTTCTCTTCTTCTTCTTCTTCTTCTTCCTCTTCTTCTTCTTCTTCTTCTTCTTCTTCTTCTTCCTCATCTTCTTTTTCCACTTCTTCATCTTCTTCTCCTTCTTCTTCTTCTTCTTCTTCTTCTTCTTCTTTCACTTTTTCTTCTGTTTCTTCTGCCTCATCTTCTTCTTGATCTTCTTCTTCTTCTTCTTTTTCTTCTTCTTCTTTGTCTTCTTCATTTCTTCTACCTCTTCTCCCTCTTCTTCCCCTTCCTTTTTGTCTTCTACTACCTCTTTCTCTTCTTCTTCTTCCTCTTCCTTTCCTCTTCCTTTTCTTCTTCTTCTTCTCATTCCTTCTTCCATCTTCCTTATTCTTTTTTTCTTATTTCTTCCTTCTTCCTTCTTCCTTCCTCCTTTTTCAACTTCCTTCTTCCTTCTTCTTTATTCCTTCAACCATCTTCATTCTTCCTTCTTCTTTCCTCAATCTTCTTTCTTCTTCTTTCCTTATTTCTTTCCTAATTCTGAAATACTTATTACCTAATCCCTAATCTATAAACCTTGACCCAAATCACTAATCCTTAATCCCTAATTCCTTCTTCTTCCTCTTCTCCTTCCTATTCCTCTTCTTCATCTTTTCATTCTTCTTCTTCATCTTCTTCTTCTTAGTCCTCTTATGCTTCTCCTTCTTCTACTACTTCTTCTTCTTCTTCTTCTATTTCCTCATCTTCTACTTCCTCTTCTCCTTCTTCTACATTTTCTTCTTCTTCTTATTCTGCTTCTTCTTCTGCTTCATCATCATCATCTTCTTCTTTCTTTACTATTTTTTTTCTTCTTCTTCTACCCTTCCTTTTGCTTGAGCTTTTTCCTTTTTTCCTTCATTATACTCTTCTTTTTCTTCTTTTTGCACTTCTTCTTCTACTTCCTCGTCATCTTCTTCCTCATCTTGCTCTTTGTCTTCTCCTCCCGTTCTTCTTCTTCTTACTCTTCTTCTTCTTACCCTTCTTCTCTTACTCTTCTTCTTCGTGATCTTCTTTTTGTCCTTCTTCCTCTTCTTCCTCCTCTTCATCATCTTCTTCTTCTTCTTCTTCTTCCTCCTTTACTAGTTCTTCCTTATCTTTCTCATAGTCTTCTTCTTCTTCTTCTTCTTCTTCCCCTTCTTCTTCTCCTTCTCCTTCATCTTCTTCCTTTTTTTATTCTTCCTCTACATCTTCTTCTTCGTCTTCATCTTCTTCTTCCTTATCTTCTTCTTCATCATCTTCTTCTTCTTCTTCTACTTGTTCATATTCTTCTTCTTCTTAATCTTCTAGTTCATCTCCTTATTCCTTTTATTTTTCTTCCTCTCCTTCTTTCTCGTCTTCTTCTTTTACTCCTCCTTCTCTGTCTTCTTCTCCTTATCCTTTTCCTTCACCATTTTCTCCACCTCCATCTCGTTCTCCTCTTCTTCCTTTTCTTTCTCCTTCTTCATCTCCATCATCTTCTTCTTCTTCTTTCTTTGCTCTTCTCTCTTCTTTATTCTTTCTTCTTTCTTACTTTGTTTCCCTCTTCCCTCTTTCATATTCTTTCCTCCTCCCTTCTTCCATCTTCCTTATTTAATCTTGCTTCTTTCATCTTCCTTCTTCCATCTAGCTTCTTTCTTCTTCCTTCTTCCTTCTTCTTTCTTCTTTCTTTTTTCTTCTTTCTTATTCCTCTTTTCTTCTTTCTTCTTTCTTCTTTTTTCTTTTTCCTTCTCATTTCTTCTTTCTTACTTTTTTCTTCTACTTTCTTCATCGTCTTCTACTTCTTCTTCTTGTTCTGCTACAACTACTACTGCTTCTTCCTATTTTTATTGTTATTCTTCTCTTCTGCTTCTTCTTCTTCTACTACTTGTCCTACCTCTTCTTCATCTTCTTCTTCTTCACCTATTCTTCTACTTCTTTGACGTCTACTTCTTCTTCTTCTTCTTCGATTTCCTCTTCATCATCATTATCATCTTCTTTTTCTTCTGTCTTTTTTCATTTTCTTCTCTTCCTGTTCTTCTTCTTCTTCTTCTTCTTCTTCTTCCTCCTCATCTTCTTCCACTTCTCCTTCATCTTCCTCGTATTCCTCTTCTTTCTCTTCTTCTTCTTCTTCATCATGATCATCAACATCTTCTTCTTCTTCTTCATCATCATGATCATTAACATCTTCTTCTTCTTCTTCTTCTTCTTCTTTGTCGTCTTCTTCCTCTTCTTCTTCTTTATACCCTTCCTCTTTGTCTTCTTCTACCACCTTCTCTTCCACTTCCTGATCTTTGTCTTCATCTTCTTCTTCATCTTCTTGTTCTATTTCTTCTTCATCTTCTTCCTTCCTACTTCTTTCTTTTTCCTTCATCCATCTTCTATCTTTCTTCTTCTTTTTCCTTTCCTCTTTCTTCTTATCTCTTCTTCTTCTTCTTCTTCTTCTTCCTCCTCCTCCTCTTCTTCTTTTTCTTTTTGCTCTTCTTCTTATTTCCTTTCTTCTTCTTCTTCTTCCTCCTCTTCTTCCATTTCTTTTTCTCCTTTCTTTCATCTTCTACTTCTTCTTCATCTTCCCCTTCTTCTCTTCTTCTTCTTTATTCTTCTTCTTCTTTATTCTTCTTCTTCTTCCTCTTGTACTTCTTCTTCTAGTACCTCTTCTTCTTCTTCATCTTCCCCTTCTTATTCTTCTTCTTCTTCATTTGCTTCTTCTCCTTCTTCTTCTTCTTCTACTTCTTCTTCTTCTTCTTCTTCTTCTTCTTCTTCTTCTTCTTCCTTTTCTTATTCTTCTTCTTCTTCTTCTGCTTCTTCTGCTTCATCTTCTTCTACATCTTCTTCTTCCTCCTCTTTTTCTTCTTCTTCTACTACTTCTTTCAGTTCTTCTTATTCTCCTTCTTCTTCTTCTTCTTTTTCTTCCTCTTTATCTTCTTCTTCCTCTTCTTCTAGTTCCTCTCCTTCTTTTACTTGTTCTTCTTCATCATCTTCTTCTTCTTCTTCCTCTCTTCTTCCACTTCTTCATCTTCTTCTTCTTCTTCTTCTATTTCCACTACTTCCTCTTCTTCTTCTACTTCTTCTACTTCTTCTTCTTCATCATCTTCTTCCACTTCCTCTCTTCTTCTTCTTCTTCTTCTTCTGTTTCCTCTTCTTCTTCTTCTTTGTCTTCATTTACTTCCTCTTCCCTTATTCTTCTTCTTCTTCTTCCATGACTCTTTTTCCACTTCTTCTTCTTCTTCTTCATCATCAACTTCTTCTTAGTTTTCTTCTACTTCTTCTTATTCTTTTTCTTCTTCTTCTTCTTCTTCTTCTTGTTCTTTTTCCTCTTCTTCTTCTTCTCCTCCTTCTTCTTCTTCTTCTTCCCTTTCCTTTTCTTCTTCCCCTTCCTCTTCATTTACTTCTACCACTTCCTCTTTTTTTTCCTCTTCCTCTTCTTCTTCTTCATCATCATCATCTTCTTCCTTCTTCTATCTTCCAACTTCCCTATTACTTCTTCCTTCTTATTTCTTCCTTCTTCCATCTTCCTTTTCCCTTCTCCGTCTTCCTTCTTTCTTTCTTTGCCCGTCTTCTTTCTTCCTTCTTCTTTCTTCTTCCTTCTTTCTTCTTTCTTCTTCTTTTTTACTTGTTCTTCTTTTTCTTCTTCCTCATCTTCCTCTTCTTCTTCGTCTTCCTCTTCTACTTCCTCAGCTTCTTCTTCTTCTTCTTCTTCCTCCTATTATTATTATTATTATTATTATTATAATTATTATTTTTATTTTTATTTTTCTACATCATCTTCTTGTTCCTCTTCTTCTTTTTCCTCTTGTTCTTCTTCCTCTTTTTCATCCTCTACTTTTTTTCCTTTTTTCTTCTTCTTCTTTTTCTTCTCCTTCTTGTTCTTATTATTCTTCCTTCTTCTATTTCTTTTTCTTCTACTTCTTCTTCGTCTCCTTCTTCTTCTTCTTCTTCTTCTTCTTCTTTTTCTTCTTCCTCTTCCACTTCTTCTTCTTTTTCTTCTTCTTTTCTTCTTCTCTTCTTGTTCTTCTTCTTCAGAATCATCATCATTTTCTTCTTCTTCGTCTTCTTCTTCTTCTTCTTCTTCTTCTTTTTCCTCTTCATCTTCCCCTGCTTCATCCTCTTTTCTTGACCTTCTTCTTTCTTCCAAATACTTAATCCTTAATTACTATCCCTCAATCTTTAATAGGTAATCTATAATTCCTAATTCCAAATTCCTAATCCTCTGTTCATAATCCTAATCTCTAATCTCTACTCCTTGTCTTGAATTCCTTATCTTAAATCTCTAATCTCCCATCCCTAATTCGTAATACCAAAACCTTAAACCATTATCCCTAATACTTAGGACTTAATCCTTAATCCCTAAATCCATTATTTTCAATCCCTAAACCCTAATCACTAATCTGATCCCCATTACTATATTTCAAATCCTTATTACCTAATCCCTAATCCTTAATCCCAAAAAACTAACCTTATTTACTAATTCTTAATCCCAAATCTTTCATCCATAAACCCTAATCTCTAATCATTAATCCCTTATCTAAAAATCTAAATCCCTCCCTCCCAAACACATAATCCTTAATCCCTAATATCTAATTCTTAATCTCTAATCCATCGCCCACAACTCTATAATCTATCTTCTTCTTTTTCTTCTTCTTCTTCTTCCTCTTCTCCTTCTTTCACTTCTTCCTTTTCTTCTTCCTTGCCTTCTTCTTCTTCGTCTTCCTATTCTTCTTCATCTTGGTCTTCTTCTTCTTCTACTTTCTCTTCTTCTCCCTACTCCTCTTTCTCTTCTTATTCTTCTTCTTCTTTTTCTTCTTCCTCCTTCTCTTCTTCCTCCTCCTCTTCTTCTTCTTCTACCAGTCCTTATTCTTCATCCTCCACTTCTTCTTCTTCTTCTTGCCTTTTCCTTCTTCTTCTTCTTCCTCTTCTTCTTCTTCTTCTTCTTCCCATTCATCTTCTACTTCTTCTCCTCTTGTTCTTCATCTCACACTTCTTCTTCTTCTTCTTCTTCTTCCTCCTCCTCCATCTCTACTTCACCTTCTTTTTCATCTTTTACTTTTTCTTCTTCTTCTATTACTTCTTCTTCTACTACTTATTTTTGTTCTTCTTCTTCATCTTCATCTCTTCTTCTACATCTTTGATTTCTTCTTCTCTTTTCTTCTTCTTTGGTTTCCTCTTCATCATAATCTTCTTCTTCTTCTTAATCTTCTTTGTCATCTTTGTCTACTTCTTCTTTTTCCACTTCCTCCTCCACCTCTTCTTCATCCACTTCTTCTTCTTTTTCTTATTCCTATTCTTCTTCTTCCTCTTCTTCTTCTTCATTCATTTATTTATTCTTCTTCTTCATCATCATAATCTTCTTCTTTTTCTTCTTCTTCTTCTTCTTCTTCTTCTTCTTCGCCTTCATCCTCTTCTTCTTCTTCTTCTGCTTCCCCTTCTCCTTATCTTCTTCTAACTCCTCTTCCTCTGCCTCTCCTTCTTCTTCTTCTTCTTCTACTTCATCATCTTCTTCCTTCTTCCTTCCACTATCATCTCTCTTCCTTCTTTTTTCTTTCCTCTTTCTTCTTCTTTCTTTTTCTTCTTCTTCTTCTTCTTCTTTTTCTTCTTCTTCTTTCCCTTCCTCTTGTTCTTACTGTTCTTCTTCTTCATTTTCTTCTACTTCTTTTTCTTCACCTTCTTTTTCTTCATCACCTTCTCCTTCTTTTCTTCTTCTTCTTCTACTTCCTTTTCCCATTCTTCTTCATCTTCTTCTTCTTCAACTACTACTACTACTACTTCCTTTTTTTCCTCTTCTTCCTCTTTTTATTCTTCTTTTACTTCTTCTACTTCTTTTTCTACTTCTTCTCCTTCGTCTTCTCTTCCTCTTATTCTTTCTTTTCTTATTCTTCTTCTTCTTCTTCTTCTTCTTTTTCTTCCTCCTCTTTTTCTTGTTCGTCTTCTTTTATTTCTTTCTATTCTTCTTGTTCCCATTCTTCTTCTTCTACTACTTTTTCTTCTTCTTCTTCTTCTTCTTCTTCTTCGTCTTCTTCTTGTTCTTCTTTCTCACTTCTTCTACTTCAACTTCTTCTTCTTCCTCTTCTTCTTCTTCTTCTTCCTCTTCCTCTTCTTCTTCTTCATCTTCTTCTTCTTCTTCTTCGATTTCTTCTTCTTCTTCTTCTTCTTTCTCTTCATCTACTTCCTCTTTGCATCTTCTTCTACTTCTTCTTCTTCTTCTTCTTCTTCTTCTTCTTCTTTTTATTCGTCCTGGTTTTCTTTTTCCACTTCTTCTTCTTCATCATCATCAACGTCTTCTCATTCCTCTTCTACTACTTCTTCTTCTTCTTCTTTTTCTTTTTCTTTTTTGTCTTCTTGTTCTTCTTCCTCATCATCTTCTTCTTCTTCATCTTCCTCTTCTTCCTCCTCTTCTTCTTCTTCTTCTTCCTTTTCTCCTTCTTCTTCCCCATCCTCTTCATCTTCTCCTACCTCTTCCTTTTTCTCTTCCCCTTCCTTTTTGTCTTCCTCTTCTTGTTCTTCCTTTTTGTTTTTTTCTTCGTCATCTTCTTCCTTATTCTATCTTTCATCTTCCTTATTCATTCTTCCCTATTTCTTCCTTCTTCCTTTTCCTTCTATTTTCTTCTTTCTTCCTTCATTGATCTTCTTTCTTACTTCTTCTCACTTCTTTCATCTTTCTTCTTTCTTCTCCTTTTTACTTCTTTTTCTTCTTCTTCCTCATCTTCATCTTGTTCTTCTTCTTCATTTTTTACTTCCTCATCTTCTTCTTCTTCTTCCTCTTCTTCTTCTTCTTCTTCTGGTTCTTCTTCTTCTTTTTTTTCCTTTTATTATTATTTTTATTATTATTATTATTCTATGTCTTCGTCTTCTTCCTCTTCTTCTTTTTTCTCTTCTTCTTATTCTTCTTCTTCTTTTTCTTCTTTTTGTACTTCATCTTCTTCTTCTTCTTCTACTTCTTTTTTCTCTTCATCTTCCCCTTCTTCCTCCTCTTCTTCTTCTACTACTACTACATCACCTTCTTTTTCTTCGTCATTTTCTATCTCTTATCCTTCTCCTTCTTCTTTCTCCCTAGTACTTAACCCTTAATTTTGAATCCTTAATCTTTAATTCTTAATCCCTAATCTCAAATTCTTAATCCCTAATCCTTAATCCACAATCCCTAATCCCTAATCTCTAATCTCAAAAATCTCTAATCTTTGATCTCTAATCCCTAACAAATAATACAAAAACCTTAATCCTTAATTCCTAATACTTAATACTAAATCCTTAACCTCTTAATCCATTATTTCCAATCCCTAATCCATAATATAATCCTTAATACCTAATTCCTAATTTTTTCCCCCAAATCCCTATTACCTAATCCCAATCCTTAATCTAAACACTATGCTTTATTCCTAATTCTTAATCCTGAATAACTAATCCCTAAACCCTAATTCTTTATCCTTAATCTCTAATCGATAAATCCGAACCCTCCCTTCCTAATGTGTTATCCCCAATCCTAATAACTAATTCCTAATTTATAGGACGTCACCCGTTACACTATAATTTATCTTCTACTTCTTCCTCTTCTTCCTCTTCCTATTCTTTCTCTTTTTCTTTTTCTTCTGCCTTGTCCTCTTCTTGTTGTTCTTCCTATACATCCTCATCTTCTTCGTCTTCTTCTTCTTCTTCTTCTTCTTCCTCCTCCTCCTCCTCCACTTCCTCTTCTTATTCTTTATATTATTTTTCTTCTTCCTCCTCTTCTTCCCCTTCCTCTTCTTCTTCTTCTTCTTCTTCTTCTTCATTTTATTCTTCTTCATCATCATCATCATCATCTTCTTATTCTTCTTCATCGTCTTCATCCTCTTCTTCTTCTTCTTCCCCTTTTCCATATCTTCTTCTACCTCCTCTTCCTCTTCCTCTCCTTCATCATATTATTCTTCTACTTCTTCATCTTCTTCTTTCTTCCTTCTTCTTTCTTATATCTTCTCTCTTCCTTCTTTTTCCTTCTTCGTTCTTCTTCTTTCTTTTTCTTCTTCTTTTTCTTCTTCTTCTTCTTCTTCTTCTTCTTCTTCCTCTTTTTCATCTTCTTCTTCTTCTTTTTTTTCTTCATCTTCTTCTTCATCTTCTCCTTCTTCTCTTCTTCTTTTCTTTTTCTTCTTCAACTTCCTCTTCCCATTCTTCTTCTTCTTCTTCTTCTTCTTCTTGTACTACTACTACTACTTCTTCTTCTTCTTCTTCTTCCTCATCTTATTATTCTTCTTCTTCTTCTTTTTCTTCTACTTCTTCTTCTTCCTCCTCTTTTTCTTCATCTTCTTTTATTTCTTCCTCTTCTCCTTATTCTCATTCTTCTCCTTCTACTACTTTTTCTTCTTCTTTTTCTTCTTCTTCTTCTTCATCTTCCTCTTGTACTTCTTCCTCGCTTCTTCTACTTCTTCATCTTCTTCTTCTTCTTCTTGCTCTTCCTTCACCTCTTCTTTTTCTTCTTCATCTTCTTTAGTTTCCTCCTCTTCCTCTACTTCTCCTTTTTCTTCTTCTTCCTCTTCCCTTCTTCTTCTTCTTCTTCTTCTTCCTTTTCTTCTTTTTCAACTTTTCTTCTTCTTCTTAACTTCTTCTCATTCCCCTTCTACTTCTTTTTCTTTTTCTTTTTCTTCTTCATCTTCTTCTTGTACTTCTTCTTGTACTTCATCTTCTTCATCTTCTTGTACTTCTCCCTAACACCTAATTCCTAATAATTAGGACGTCGCCCACTACTCTATGATCTGTCTTCTTCTTCTTCTTCTTCTTCTTTCTCTTCTTGTTCTTTCTCTTTTGTTTTTTCTGTAACCTTGTCCTCTTCTTGTACTTCTTCTTGTACTTCATCTTCTTCATCTTGTTGTACTTCTCCCTAACACCTAATTCCTAATCATTAGGACGTCGCCCACTACTCTATGATCTGTCTTCTTCTTCTTCTTTCACTTCTTGTTCTTTCTCTTTTGCTTTTTTTGTAACCTTGTCCTCTTCTTGTTCTTCTTCTTATTCTTTCTCATCTTCCTCCTCCTCTTCTTCTTCTTCCTCTTCTTCCTCTTCCTCTTCTTATTCTTTGTCTTCTTTTTCTTCTTCCTCCTCTTCTTCCTCTTTTTCATTTTCTTCCACTTCTTTTTCTTCTTCATTTCCTTCTTATTCATCTTCCTCTTCTTCTTCTTCTTCTTCTTCTTTTTCTTCCTCTTCCTCTTCCTCTTCTTCTTCATCCCTCTTTCTTCTCACTTCTTTCTTCTTTCTTCTTCCTTCTTCTTTCTTTCTTTCTTTTTTCTTTTTTCTTTTTTCTTCTTTCTTCTTGCTTCTTTCTTCTTCTTTCTTCCATCTTCCTTCTTCCTTGCTTTTTTGATTCTTTCATCATCTTCTTCTCCTTTTTCTTCTTCTTCTTCTTCTCCATCTTCATCTACTTCATCTTCTTCTTCTTCTCTATCTTCTTCTTCTCTATCTTCTTCTTCTTTTATTTCTTTTTCTTTATAAAAAAATAATAATCCCTAATCTTGCACCCCTTTATCCATAATCTATAATCTATAATCCCTAATCCCTTTCTCTCTCATCTATAATCCTAATCCCTAATCACTAATCCCCAATGTCAAATCCCTAATCACTAATCCCCAATGTCAAATCTCTGATCACGAATAACTAATCCTTAATATTTAATCTTTAAACCATCCATAATCCTTAATAACTAATCCCTTATCCTTAAACCCTAATTCCAAATCTTTAATCCCGAATGTCTAACCTTTAATGCCTAATCTTTCATGCCTTATATAACCTCTAATGCCAAATCCTTAATCTCTAATCCCTAATCTCTTATCCTTTTTCTAAATTCCTGATTCTAAATCTCTAATCTCTAAATCCTAATTCATAAACCCTAAACCCTAATCTTTAACCCTAACACCTAATCCTTAATCCTTAATACATAATCCTTAATCCATTAATCAATAACTCCTAATATGTAATCCCTAATCTAATTTGGAATCCCTAATTCTTAATCCAAATTCCTTATCCTTAATACCTAAACCCTAACCCACATCACTAATCCATAATCCCTAATTCTTAATTCTTAATCATAAATTCTTATTCCTTAAACCCTAATCTCTCATTCTTATTACCTAATCCATAATCTTGAATCCCTCCCTCCCTAATGCCTAATCCCAAAACCTTAATACCTAATTCTTAATCCTTAAGTTGTCAAACAGTAGTCCATAATCTTTCTTCTTCTTCTTCTTCTTCTTCTTCCTCTTCTTCTTCCACTTCTTCTTTCTATTCTTCTTCTTCTTCTTCCTTGTCTTCATATTCTTCTTCATCTTTCTCTTTTCTTCTTCTTCTTCTTCTTCTTCCTCCTCATCTTTCTTTTCTTCTTCTTCTTCTTCTTCTTGTACTACTACTACTACTACTTCTTCTTCTTCTTCCTCTTCTTCTTCTTCTTCCACATCTTATTCTTCTTCTTCTTCTTCTTTTTCTTCTGCTTCTTCTTCTTCCTCCTCTTTTTCTTCATCTTCTTTTATTTCTTCCTCTTCTCCTTATTCTCATTCTTCTCCTTCTATTACTTTTTCTTCTTCTTTTTCTACTTCTTCTTCTTCTTCTTCTTCATCTTCCTCTTGTACTTCTTCCTCACTTCTTCTACTGCTTCATCTTCTTCTTCTTCTTCATCCTCTTCCTTCACCTCTTCTTTTTCTTCTTCATCTTCTTTAGTTTCCTCCTCTTCCTCTACTTCTCCTTATTCATCTTCTTCCTCTTCCCTTCTTCTTCTTCTTCTTCTTCTTCCTTTTCTTCTTTTTCAACTTTTCTTCTTCTTCTTCATCAACTTCTTCTCATTCCCCTTCTACTTCTTTTTCTTTTTCTTTTTCTTTTTCTTCTTCATCTTCTTCTTGTACTTCTTCTTGTACTTCATCTTCTTCATCTTCTTGTACTTCTCGCTAACACCTAATTCCTAATCATTAGGACGTCGCCCACTCCTCTATGATCTGTCTTCTTCTTCTTCTTTCTCTTCTTAGTCTTCTTCTTCTTCTTTCTCTTCTTGTTCTTTCTTTTTGCTTTTTCTGTAACCTTGTCCTCTTCTTGTACTTCTTCTTGTACTTCATCTTCTTCATCTTTTTGTACTTCTCCCTAACACCTAATTCCTAATCATTAGGACGTCGCCCACTACTCTATGATCTGTCTTCTTCTTCTTCTTTCTCTTCTTGTTATTTCTGTTTTGCTTTTTTTGTAACCTTGTCCTCTTCTTGTTCCTCTTCCTATTCTTTCTCATCTTCCTCCTCCTCTTCTTCTTCTTCTTCTTCTTCCTCTTCCTCTTCTTATTCTTTGTCTTCTTTTTCTTCTTCCTCCTCTTCTTCCTCTTTTTCATTTTCTTCCACTTCTTTTTCTTCTTCATCTCCTTCTTATTCATCTTCCTCTTCTTCTTCTTCTTCTTCTTCTTCTTCTTCCTCTTCTTCTTCTTCTTTGTCCTTTTTTCTTCTACTTCTTTTCTCCTTCCTGTTCTTCATACTACTCTTCTTCTTCTTCTTTTGCTTCTACTTGATTTTCATGTTCTTCTTCTTCTTCTTCTCTCGGCTTCTTTTGCTTTTAATTTTTTTTCTTCTTCTTCTTCTACTTGTTCTTCTTCGTCTACTTCTTCTTCTTCATCTCTTCTTCTACTTCTTTGACTTTTTCTTCTTCTTCTTCTTCTTCTTCTTTGGTTTCCTCTTCTTCTTCTTCTTCTTTTTCTTCTTCTTCTTCTTCTTCTTCTTCTTCTTTGTCTTCTTCTTCTTCTTCTTTATCCTCTACTTCTTCTTTTCTACTTCTTCTTCTTCGCCTTCTTCTTTCTCCTCCTCTTCTTCTTCAAATTCTTCTTCTTCTTCCTTTTCATCTTCTTCTTTTTCTACTTTGTCTTCATTTTCTTCTTCTTCTTCTTCTTCGTCTTCTTCTTCATCTTCTTCTTCTTCTTCTTCTCCTTCTTCTACTTCTTCTTCATCTTGTTCATCTTCTTCTTCTTCATCATCTTGTTCCTCTTCTTCTTCTTCTTCCCCTTGCACTTCATCTTCTTCTACAATCTTCTCCTTCTCTCTATCATCCTCTTCCACTTCTTCTTCTTTTTCTTCTTCTTCTTCTTCTACTTTTTCATCTTCATCTTCTTCCTACGTCCTTCTTCCTTCTTCTTTCTTCCATTTTCTCTCTGCTTACTTTTTTTTTCTTTCCTCTTTCTTATTCTACTTCTTCCTCTTCCCCTTGTTATTCTTCTTCTTCTTCTCTTCTTCTTCTTCTTCTTCTCTTCTTCTTGTTCTTCCTTTTCTTCTTCTTCTTGTACTACGATTATTACTTCTACTTCTTCTTCTTCTTATTCTTCTTCCTCTTATTTTTCTTCTTCTTCTTCTTCTTGATCTACTCCTTCCTCTTCTTCTTATTCTCCTTCTTTTTCTTCATCTTCTTCTTCTTCTTCTTCCTCCTATACTTCTTCTTCTACTACTTCTTTTTTGTCTTCTTCTTCTTCTTCCACTCTTCTTCTACTTTTTCTTCTTCTTCCTCTTCTTCTTCTTCTTCCTCTTCTTCTTGCTTCTTCTTCTTCTATTTCCACTCCTTCCTCATCTTATTCTTCTTCTTTGTCTTCTTCTACCTCCTCTTCTCTTTTTCTTCTTCTTCTTTTTCTTTTTGTTCTACTTCCATGTCTTCTTTTTCCGCTTCTTCTTCTTCATCATCTTCATCAACTTCTTATTCATCTCCTACTTCTTCTTCTTCTTCTTTTTCTTTTCTTCTTCTTCTTCTTGTTGTTCTTCTTTCTCGTCTTTTTCTTCTTTTTGTTCTTCTTCCTCATCTTCTTCTACTTCTTCTTCTCCCTTTTTACCTTCTTCTTCCCATTCCTCTTCGTCTTCTTCTACCTCTTCCTCTTTCTCTTCATCTTCCATATCCTCTTCCTCTTCTTCTTCTTCTTCTTCTTCTTCCTTCTTCTAATTTCCATCTTCCTTATTCCTTCTTCCTTCTTGTTTCTTCCTTCTTCCTTCTTCTTTTTCCTTCTTTCTTCTTCATTGTCTTTCAACCTTCTCCCATCTTCTTTCTTCCTTCTCCTTTCTTCTTTCATCTTTCTTGTTTCTTCTTCTTTCTACTTTTTCTTCTTTTTATTCTTCTTCCTCATCTTCCACTTCTTCATTTTCTTCCTTTTCTTCTTCCTCATCTTCTTCTTCTTCTTCTTCCTCTTCTTCTTCTTCTTCTTCTTTTGCCTTTTCTTCTTATTATTATTATTATGATGGTTATAATTATTCTACTTCTTCTTCTTTTCCTTCTTTTTCCTCTTCCCCTTCTTTTTTTTCTTCTTCTTCTTCCTATTCTTCTTGCTCTTCTTCATCTACTTTATTTTTCTTTTTCTTCTTCTTCTTCTTCTTCTTCTCCTTCTTTTTCTCACTCTTGTTCTTATTCTTCTGTCTCTTCTATTTCTTTTTCTTTTATTTTCTCTTCTTTTACTCCATCTCCTTCTTCTTCTATTTCTTCTTCTTCTACTTCTTCTTCTTCTTCTCCTCCTCCTTTCTCTTATTCTTTTTCTTCTTCTTCTTCTTCTTCTTCTTCTTCTTCTTCTTCTTCTTCTTCTTCTTTTTCTTCTTTTTCTTCTTCTTCTTCTTCCTCTTCATCATCCCCTTCCTCTTCTCTTCTTCTTCTTCTGCTACTACTACTACTACTTTGCCTTCTTTTTCTTGTTCTTCTTCTTCATGTCCTTCTTCTTCTTTCTCCCTAGTCTTTAATCCATAATTCCTAATTCCTAATCTTTAATACCTAATTCTTAATCTCTAATCCCTAATCCTTGATCCAAAATCCCTAATCTCTAATATCTAATCTTTGTCTTTAATTCCTAATCCTAAATCTCTAATCTCAAATCCCTAATTCATAATCCCAAAAACTTAATCCTTAATCCCTTATACATAATACTCAATTTTTCATCCCTTATTTCCATTCTCTAATCTTGAATCCCTAATCTAATCCCTAATACCTAATTCCTATTCCATTTTCCCAATTCCCTATTACCTAATCCCTAGTCCCTAAACCATAACCCTAATTCTTAATTCTTTTTCCTGAATCCATAATTCCTAAACCCTAATTCCTAATCCTTAATCCCTAAAACATAAATAAAAATCCTTTAATTCCTAATGCCTAATCCCCAATCCCTAATTTCTAATCTTTCAGATGTCATCCATTACACTATAATCTTCTTCTTCTTCTTCTTCCCTTTCTCCTTCTTTCTCTTCTTCTTTTCCTTCTTCCTTATCCTCTTCTTGTTCTTCATCATATTCTTTGCCATCTTCCTCTTCTTTTTCATCTCCTTTTTCTTGTTCTTCTTTTTCTTCTTCTTCTTCCTCCACCTCTTCTTCCTCTTCTTCTTCTTGCTGCTTCTTTTTTTGTTCTTCAACCTCTTCTTCTTCTTGTTCTTCTTCTTTTTCCTTATCTTCTTCTTCCACTTCTCTTTATTCTTCTTCTTCTTCTTCTTCTTCTACTACTACTACTACTACTTCTACTTCTTCTTCAACTTCAACTTCTTCTTCTTCTTCTTCATCTTCACCTTCTCCTCCTCCTTCTTCATCTTCTTCTTTTTCTTTCTTCTCTCTTCTTTCTTCTTTTTTCTTTCTTCATTCTTATATCTTCTTCCTTCTTTCATCTTTCTTCTTCCTTTTTCCTTCTCTCTTCTTGCTTCAGCCTTCATCCTTCTTGCTTCTCACTTCTTTCTTCTTTCTTCTTTCTTCTTCCTTCTTCTTTCTTTCTTTCTTTTTTCTTTTTTCTTTTTTCTTCTTTCTTCTTGCTTCTTTCTTCTTCTTTCTTCCATCTTCCTTCTTCCTTGCTTTTTTGATTCTTTCATCATCATCTTCTCCTTTTTCTTCTTCTTCTTCTTCTCCATCTTCATCTACTTCATCTTCTTCTTCTTCTTTTATTTCTTTTTCTTTATAAAAAAATAATAATCCCTAATCTTGCACCCCTTTATCCATAATCTATAATCTATAATCCCTAATCCCTTTCTCTCTCATCTATAATCCTAATCCCTAATCACTAATCCCCAATGTCAAATCCCTAATCACTAATCCCCAATGTCAAATCTCTAATCACGAATAACTAATCCTTAATATTTAATCTTTAAACCATCCATAATCCTTAATAACTAATCCCTTATCCTTAAACCCTAATTCCAAATCTTTTATCCCGAATGTCTAACCTTTAATGCCTAATCTTTCAAACCTTATATAACCTCTAATGCCAAATCCTTAATCTCTAATCCCTAATCTCTTATCCTTATTCTAAATTCCTGATTCTAAATCTCTAATCTCTAAATCCTAATTCATAAACCCTAAACCCCAATCTTTAACCCTAACACCTAATCCTTAATCCCTAATACATAATCCTTAATCCATTAATCAATAACTCCTAATATGTAATCCCTAATCTAATTTGGAATCCCTAATTCTTAATCCAAATTCCTTATCCTTAATACCTAAACCCTAACTCATATCACTAATCCATAATACCTAATTCTTAATTCTTAATCATAAATCCTTATTCCCTAAACCCTAATCTCTCATCCTTATTACCTAATCCATAATCTTGAATCCCTCCCTCCCTAATGCCTAATCCCAAAACCTTAATACCTAATTCTTAATCCTTAAGTTGTCAAACAGTAGTCCATAATCTTTCTTCTTCTTCTTCTTCTTCTTCCTCTTCTTCTTCTACTTCTTCTTTCTATTCTTCTTCTCCTTCTTCTTCTTTGTCTTCTTCATATTCTTCTTCATACTCTTCTTCATCTTTCTCTTTTCTTCTTCTTCTTCTTCTTCCTCCTCATCTTTCTCTTATTCTTCTACTTCTTCATCTTCCTCTTCCTCTTCCTCTTCTTGCTCTTATACTTCTTCATCCCCTTCTTCCTCTTCTTCTTCTTCTCTATTTTGTTCATCTTCCTCTTATCTTTCTTCTTTGTCTTCTTCTTTTTCTCCTTCTTCTTCTTCTTCTTCCTCCTCTTCTTCCGCTTCTTCTTCTTCTTCTTCCTCTTCTTCTTCTTCTTCTTCTCTTTCTTCTTCTGCTTCTATTTCTACTTCTTCTTCTTCTTCTTTTTCCTCATCTTCTTCTTTCACTTCTTCTCCTTCTTCTTCTTCTTCTTCTACTTCTTCTACCTCTTCTTCTTCTTCTTCTCTTCTTCTTCTTCTTCTTCTTCATCTTCTTTATCTTCTTCTTCTTCTTCTACCTCTTTCTTATTCTTCTTCTTCTTCTTCACATCCTTTTTCTTGTGCTTTTTCCTCTTTTCCTTATTTATCCTCCTGTCTTTCTTCTTTTTGTACTTCTTCTTCCTCCTCCTCTTCTAGTACCTTATCTTGCTCTTCTTCTTCTTCCTCCTCTTCTTGTTTTTCTTTCTCTTCTTCCTTGTCTTCCTCTCCTTCTTCTTCCTCTTCCTCTTCAATTTTTTCTTCCTCATGTTTCTCTTCTTCTTCTTTTTCTTCTTATTCCTTTCCTCGTTGTACTTATTTTTCCTTTTCTTCATCTTCTTCTTCTACTTCGTCTTCTTCTCCGTCGTCTTCTTCTTTTACTTCTCCTTATTCTCCTTATTCTCTACTTCATCTTCTACTTCTTGTTCTTTTCCTTCTTCCTCTTATTCTTCTCCTTCTCCTTCTCCTAAATCCTAATCCTTTATAGTTAAACCTTAATCCTTTAATCCTTAATTTCAAATTCTTAATCCTTAATCTAATACCTAATACCTAATTCTTAATCCTTATTCCCAAATCTCTATTCCCTAATCACTAATCCCTAAACCCTAACAATAATTCTTAATACTTAATCTGGAATCCCGAATCCCTAAAACCTTATCCCTAATCCATAAATCCGAATCCCCCTCCAAGACGCTTAATGCTCAATCCCTAATACTTAATTCCTAATCATTAAGCCCTTGCCCACAACTCTATATTCTATCTTCTTCTTCAACTTCTTCTCCTTCCTCTTCCTCTTGTCCTTCTCTCCCTTCTTCTTTTTTCTTCCTTTTGCTCATCTTGGTCTTCTTCCAATTCTTCCTCATCTTCCTCTTCTTCTTTTCTTCTACTTACTCTTCTTCTTCATCCTCCTCCTCTCCCCCTTCTTATTCTTCTTCTCCTTCATCCTTCACCTCTTCTTCATCTTCTGCTTCTTCTTCCTCTTCTTTTTCTTCTTCTTCTTCCTCTTCTTCTTCCCCTTCTTCTTCTTCTTCTTCTTCTTCTCCTTCTTATTCTTCTTCTTGCACTTCTTGTTCTTCTTCTTCTTCTTCTTCTTCTTCTTCTTCTTCCTCTTCCTCTTCTTCTTCTTCATCTTTTTCTTCATCTTTTTGTTTCTCTTCTTCCACTTGTTGTTCTTGTTCTTTTTCTTTGTCATCTTCTTCTTCCTCTTCTTCTTCTCCTTCTTCTTCTTCTATTTCTTCCTCTTCCTCATCATCTTCATCTTCTTCTTCTTCTTCTTCATTTTCATCTTCTTCTTGTTCTTCTTCTTCCATTTCTTCTTCTTCTTCCACTCCTTCTAGTTCTTTATCTCTTTTCCATCTTTTTCCTCATCTCCTTCTTCTTTTTGCCATTCTTCTTCTTTCTTTTTTTCCTCCTCCTATTCCTCATCCTGCTCCTCTTCTTCTTCCTCTTCTTCTTCTTTTTCTTCATCATCTCCTTCTATTTTTCTTCCACTTTTTCCTAATCTTCCTCTCCTTCTTCTTCCTTTTCTTCCTCTTCCTCTTTTTCTTCCTCTTCCTCTTCCTCTTTTTCTTCATCATCTTTCTCTTCTTCTTCTACCACTTCCTTTTCTCCTTTCTCTTCTTCTTCTTCTTCTTCTTCCCCTTCTTCTTCATCTTCTTCTTTTACTTTCCTTTTTCTTCTTCCTATTCTTTTTTTTGTCCTTCTTATTCTTCTTCTTCTTCTTCCTCTTCTTCTTCTTTTATTACTTCTTATTGTTCTTCTTCTTCCTCTTATTCTTGATCTTCTACTTCTTCTTTTTCTTCCTCTTGTTCTTCTCCTCCTTCTTTCTCAACATCTTCTTCTTCTTTTCTTTCTTCTTCTCCTTCTCCTTCACCATCTCATTCTTCTCTTCCATATTTTTCTTCTGCTTCTTCTTCTTTTTCTTCTTCTTCTTCTTCTTCCTCTTCTTCTTCTTCTTCTTCTTTCTTCTTTCTTCTTTCTTCATTTTTTCTTCTATTTTTTCTACCTCTTCTTATTCTTCCTCCTCCACTTCTTCTTCTTCTTCTTTTTCCTCTTATGCTTCTTCATCTTCTTTTTCTTCTTACTTTTCTTCTTCTTCTTTCTCTTCCTCAACTTCATCTTCATCCTTTTCTTTTTCTGTTTTTCTTCTTCTTCTTCTTCTTCTTCTTCTTCTTCATGTTCATCATCTTCTTCTTCTTCTTCTTCTTCTTCTTCTTCTTCCTCTTTCGCTTCTTCTACTTCTTATTCTTCTTCTTCTTGTTGTTCATGTTCATCATCATCTTCTTCTTCTTTTTCTTCCACTTCTTATTCTTCTTCTTCTTCTTTTACTTCTACTTCTTCTTCTTCTTCTTCTTCATCATCTTCTTCTTATTCTTCCTTTTCTCTTCTTCTTGTTCTTCCTCTTCTTATTCTTCTTCTCCTTCTTCTGCTTCTACTTCTTCTCCTTCTTCTTCTTCTTATTCCTCCTCCTTTTCTTTTTCTTTTTCTTCTTCTTCTTCTACTACTTCTTCTTTTTCTTCTTATTCTCCTTCTTCTTCTACTTCTTCTTCTTCTTCTTCATCACCATCTTCTTCTTCTTCTACTTCTTCTTCTTCTTCTTCTTCGGGTTCTTCTTCTTCTTCTTTGACTTCCTCTTTTTCTTCTACTTCTTCTTCTTCGTCTTCTTCTTCTTCTTCCTATCTTGTTCAACTTCTTCGTCTTGTTCTTCTTCCACTTCTTCTTCGGCCACTTCTTCTTTTTCTTCGTCTTCTGATCTTTTCCCTTCTTCTTCTGCTTCTTCTTCTTCTTCTTTTTCTTTATTCTTCCTCTTCTCTTGTTCTTCTTTTCCATTTTCTTCTTCCTCGTCGTCTTTTTCCACTTATTCAACTTCTTCTTCTTATTGTTATTCCTTTCTTCTTCTTCTCCTCCTTTTTCTTCTTCTACTTCTTCTTTTTCATCAACTTCTTCTTCTTCTTTTTCTTCTTCTTCGTCTTCTTCATCTTCTTCTTCATCTTCTCCTTCTTCTTCCCTTTCCTCTTCGTCTTCTTCTACTTCTTCTTCCTCAACTTCTTCTTCTTCTTCTTTTTCTTCTACTTCCTCATCTTCTTCTTCTTCATCGTCTTCATCTTCATCCTTCTTCCTTCTTCCAACTTTCTTATTCCTTCCTCCTTATTTATTTCTTCTTTCTTCTATCTTCCTTTTGCTTCTTCCATCTTGCTTCTTCTTTCTTCCTTCATCCATCTTATTTCTTCCATCTTATTTCCTCTTTCTTTTTCTTTCCACTTATTGGATTTTTTCCACTTCTTGCTCATCTTCCCCTTCTTCTCCATCTTTCAATTCTGCTTCCACGTCTTCTTCTTCTTCCTCTTGTTCTTCTTCTTCCTCTTCTTCTTCTTCTTCTTTATCTTCTTCCTCTTCTTTTTCTTTTTCTTCTTCTTCTGCTTCTCTACTTCTTGCACTTCTTTTACCTCTTCTTCTTTTTCTTCTTCTTCTTCTTTTTCTTTTTCTTCTTCTACTTATTCCTAATCATCTTCCTCTTCTTCTTGCTCGACTTGTTTTTCCTCTTTTTCTTCTTATTCCTCTTCCTCTTCTATTTCTTTCTCTTCTTCTTTCCTTCTTCTCTTACTTCTTCTTCTTCTTCTTCTACTTATTATTATTATTATTATTATTATTATTATTATTATTATTATTATTATTATTATTATTGTTATTCTTTTTCTTCTTCTCTTCTTTTTATTCTTGTTCTTGTTCTTCTTCTTCTTCTTCTTTTTCCTCTTCATCTTCCCCTTCTTCTTCTTCTTTCTTCATATTCTTCTTCCACTTCTTCACCTCCCCCTTCTTCTTCGTTGACTTACTCTTCTCTTTCTTCTTTATCCCTAATCCTTGATCCCTAATCCCTTTATCTCTATCACCAATCCCTAATCTCTATCTTAAATCCTACATCTCTTATTTTTAATCTTTAATTACTATCCCTAATCCCTATTCTCTAATCTCTAATCCTTAATCTTAAATCCCTAATCCTTAATAATTAATCGCTTAATTCTTAATCCCTAATCATTAATCCTTTAATTTTTAATTTCTAACCCTAATACTTCAAACCTTAATCCCTAATCCCAAATTCCAATCCCCTAATCCCAAATCCCTAAGTTGTCTCTTCTTCCTCTTCCTCTTTTACTTCTTCTTGTTCTTCTTGTTCTTCTTCTTCTTCTTCCTTTTCCTCTTTTCTTCTTCTTCGTTTTGTTCTTCTTCTTCCCTATCTTTGTCTTCTACTTCTTCCTCTTCTTCCACATTTTCCCCTTGTTCTTTTTCTTCTTCTGCTTATTCCTCTTCTTCTTCTTCTTTCTCTTCTTCTTCTTCATTTTCTTCTTCTGCTTTTTCTTCTTCTTCTTCACCCTCTTCTTCTGCTTCTTCTTCTTCTTCTACGTCATCTTCTTCTAGTTCTTCTTCTTTACCTCTTTTTCTTCTTCTTCTTTTTTTTCTTGTTCTTTTTCTTCTTCTTCTTCTCTTTCTTCTTATCGTTCTTCTTCTTTTCTTTTTCCTCTTCTACTTCTTCTTCTTCCATTTCTTCTTGTTCTTCAACTTCTTCTTCTTCTTCATCGTCTTCATCCTCCTCTTTTTCTTCTTCTTCCTATTCTTCTTCATTTTCTTCTTCTTATTCTTCTTCCTCTTCTTCTCCTCCTTCTTCTTCTTGCTCTACATCTACTTGTATTTCTTCTTCTTCTACATCTTCTTCTTGTTCTTCTTCCACTTCTTCTTCTTCTTCTTCTTCCTCTTCTTCTTCTCCTTCTTCATCATTTTCTTCTTCTCTTCTTCTTATTATTTTTTTTCTTCTTCATCTTCCCCTTCTTCTTCTCTTCTTCTTGTTCTTCTTCTTATTCTTCTTCTACTTATTCTTTTTCTTCCTTTTCTTCATCATCATCTTCTTCTTAATCATCTTCTTCTTCTCCTCCTTGTTCTTCCTCTTTTTTCGTCTTCTTCATCTTCTCCTTGTACTTCATAATTGTTAATCTTTATTACCTAATCATTATCCTTAATCCCTCCTTCCCTAATCTCCAATCTCTATATCTATAATGCATAAACCATTTCTCATTAATCCCTAATCTCTAATCCTTAATCCATCATCCCTAATCCATAATCCATAATCTTCAATCTCTAATCCTTAAACCAAAATCCCTAACCCTTAATTCTCCATCCCTAATCCATAACCCGTAATTCTTAATCCCTAATCCCTCATCCTTAATTGCTAATCCTTAATCCATAATCTCTAATCAATAATACTAAATCTCAAATCCTTAAACTCTATTCCTTAATACCTAATCCATAAGTCCTAATCTGTAATCCATATTTGTCATCCCAAATCTCTAATACATAATCCATAACCTTAATCGCTAATCCTTAATCCTTAATCCCTAATCCTAATCTTTGATGCTAATCTTATTCCTTTAATCTCTAATCCCTAATCTCTAATCAATAATCTTAAATCCTTAATCTCTAATCTCTAATGTATAAAGCCTAATCCCTATTCTCTAATCCTTAACCCTTAATCGTAAATTCCTAATTTTCTTCTCCTTCATCTTCTTCTTCCTCTACCATTTCTTCTTCTGCTTCTTCTTTTTCTTCTTCCCCTTCTTCATCTTCTTCTACTACTTCTTGTTCTATTTCTTCTACTTCTTCTACTTCTTTCTCTTCTTCTTCTTCTTCTTCTTCTTCTTCTTCATCTTTTTCTTTTTATCTTCTTCTTGTTCTTCTTTTTCTTCTTCATCCTCCTCTTCTTCTTCTTCTTCATCTTCATTTCCTCTTCATCTTTCTTTACTTCTTCTTCTTCTTCAACTTATTCATCCTCTTCTTCTTCTCCTTCTTCTTCTCCTTCCTCCCCCACCTCTTCTTCTTCTTCTTCTTCTTTTCCTCTTCATCTTTCTCTACTTCTTCTTCTTCAACTTATTCATCCTCTTCTTCTTCTTCTTCTTCTTCATCTTCTTCTTACTCTTCTTCTTCATCTTCTTCTTCTTCTCCTTCTTCCTCCTCCCTTCACTTCTTCTTCTTCTTCCTCTTCTTCTTCTTCTTCTTCTTCTTCTTCTTCTTATTCCTTATCTTCCTCTTCTTTTTCTACTACTTCTTCTTTGTCTTCTTTTTGTTCTTATTCTTTTTCATGCTTTTCTTCTTTTTGTTGTTGTTCTTCTTCTTCCTATTCTCCTTGTTCTTCTTCTTCTTCTTCTTCATCTTCAACTCCTACTTCTTCTCCTTCTTCTTCATAACCAATAATCCCCATTCCCTAATCTTTACTCCTTAATCCCAAATCCCTAATCAACCCCTAATCCCTAATCCATCTCTTCATCCTCTTCTTGTTTTATTACTATTTCTTCTTCCTGTTCTTCTTCTTCTTCCTCATCCTCCTCTTCTTTTTCTTCTTCTTCTTCATCATTTTCTTCTTCTTCTTCTTCCTCATATTCCCCTAACTCTTTTTCTTCTTCTTCTTCCTCTTCTTCTTTTCCTTATTCTTCTTATTCCTTTTCTTCTTCTTCTTCTTCTTCTACTTCTTCTTCTTCTTCTCCTTCTTCTTCTACTTCTTCTTAATCAAATTCTTCTTCATCTTCTTCTTCTTCCTCCTCTTCTTCTTCTTCCACATCTTGTAATTCTTCTTCTTTTCTTATTCTTCTTCTTTTTCTTCTTCCTCTTCTTCTTCATCTTCCTCTTCTAATTATTGTTCTTCTTCTTCTTCTTCTTCTTCTCTCTCTTTGTGTTCCTATTCTTCTTCTCCCTCTTCTTCTTCTTCTTATTCTTGCTCTTCACCTTCTTCTCTTTCTTCTCCTTCCTATTCTTCTCCTTCTTCTTCTTCGTCTTCTTCTCCTCCTCTTCGTTCTTTTTACTCTTCCTCTTCTTCTTCTCCTTATTCCTCTTCCTCATCATCTTCTTCTTCTTTTTCTTCTTCTTATTCTTCTTCTTCTTCTTCTTTTTCTTCTTCTTTTACACTTTCTTTCTCTTCTTCCTCTTCTTCTTCTACTACTACTTCTTCTTCTTCTACATCTTCCTCTTCTTTTTTTCTTCTTCTTCTTCCTCTTCTTCTTCTTCTTCCTCTTCTTATGGTTCTTCTTCTTCTTCGTCTTCTTTGTCTTTCTCTTCTTACACTTCCTCTTCTTTCTCTTCTTCTTCCTCTTCTTTATTTTCTTATTCTTGCTCTTCTACTTCTTATTCTTCTTCTCTTTATTCTTCTTCTTCTACTTCTTTTCTTTCTTTTTCTTTTTCTTCTTCTTCCTTTTCCTCTTCTTCTTCTTCCTTTCCTCTTCTTCCTCTTTGTCATTTTCTTGTTCCTCTTTTTTCCCTCTTCTTCTCTATCATCTTTTCTTCTTCTCTCTCATCTTCTTCTTTAACTTCTTCTTCATCATCGTCTTTTCCTTCTTCACCTCCTTTTTCCTTTTGTTATTTTTATTCTTCTTCTTTCTCTCCTATTTCTTCATCTTCTACTTCTTTTTCTTCTTCTTCTACGACTACTTCTTCCTCTTCTTCTTTCCTAATCCTCAATCCACCCCTAATCTCGGATACTTAATCATTGATCTCTAATTCTTAATCTTATCCCTAATCCTTAAACCTTAATCTATAATCCCTAATCTCTAATCCCTAATTCCTAATCTCTACTCATTTATCTCTAATGCTTAATCCCAATCCCTCCCTTCCTATGCTCTAATTCCTAATCCGTTATCCTTAATTTTTAATCCTTAAACCCTTACCCTAATTATAACCATTTAATCTCTAATCACTAATCTCTAATCTTTAATAATAAAAAATCCCTATTCCTTAATCCCTAATCCTAAATTCTTAATCCATAATCTTTAGTCATTAACCTTTTAATCCTAAATCAATAATCCCTAATCATTAATCACTTTATCCCTAATCTCTTCTTCCAAATC